>CM036339.1:8242865-8502864 GCA_020615435.1 Telenomus remus | reverse complement strand
ACTCCTACGCATATGTTTAGTCCGGTTAAAACTTTTTATCCCAAACTTTGTACCAAATCTTAATGTAAAACTAAAAAAAAAGAATTGAAAAAAGATTCCTAAAAAATGATCAACTTTTTGAAAAATTAAATTGAGCACAAAAAGTTGAGAAAATTGTAGTCCCAATATTTGTGTTAGTTTGCCAATTTAAATCAGTAATCTGAATCTTAATTATTTTTACAAGGCGCATCCTCAATAAATGGAATTTTTTTTCAAAAAGGTAGAAAACTCAATGATCTATGAAATATGTAGCTTAATTGAGAGTTATTGCTGTGTAAATTCGAGTTCCCTGTTGCTAGGTGATAATTCACGATTGAATGATCAAAATGATACTTTATTATCGTTCGTTGGATGCGCTCGGATGTGCACAATGTAACTACAATGAAAAATGTTCAACATATAATTTGATGGTTGAAATAAAAAAGCAGCGAAACGCATTTTCTAAAGGAAGGGGGGCGAGGTAGCATTCAGGTATGATTAACTCATTGAATGCAATTAAATTACTCTGCAGAAAAAATAGTCACGCTTCGTTACATCTCTGACAAGATTAAAAATGCATAATTATGAAGTTGAGGAGCAATATAACGTCTATAGACATCTGGCTGGGCGTGTAAAAATGTGTACCAATAACTTGACGTACAACTGTATGGGAATCTTAACTTTATTTCACCTCACGTTTGACGTAAACCCAAAGCACGATTTTCCATTTCAAATCGAGCGTGTATCAAGACTGCAGTGTCTCATCCATATCAATCGAAATGCCATTTGATGCTGGATATTATATTGCAATATTCACATCTCAAGTAACAGCAATAATGTAATTTTTGTAAAGAAAACTGAGCGGAATTGTTAAAAAAGTCGGTTGATCAAATTTTACTATTTTTATTACATATTAATTTTTGGGTCGAAAAATAAAATATATTAAACTTAGTGTTCAATTTTATGTTTTAGTTTTCTAATTATTATTTGTATGAGTTTTTTAAACCCAAATTTTAATCTTGATACTTTTTATTATTGCAAACTTGCAACTTTATTTTTCTTTTTTATCAAAATTTTTAAGAAACTAGATTTAGTTCAAAATGAATTACTTATAATTTATAGATTGGAAATACTTGAACCGACCTCTCTATCCGGTGTATGACAACAAAATCGTCCTCCACAGTTGAAAATTTCAAAATGCAAATTCATTTCTAAAATATCAGCCACTGGTACCAACCTATCAACCGAAAATGATAAGTTACCGACAGTTGATAACAGCAAAATTTGCGTCTCTTAAATTGCAGTCGTTAGCTCACATCGCTTACATCTTGCGGCTTCTGGCTTGTTCTGTGATCGGTGTTTGTATCCATTTGTATCCGGTGACAATTCCATCTATGTCATAAGAGTGATTTGTAAAAATGATCGCGGTAAGTAACAAACCTCATTAGATTACTCCACAATCAAACTCAATCTCCAAATGCATTTTTGCTAATATCAATAATTACTGCATCTACGAATAACATCTCATCTCATAAACTGAGAAAAAAGTTGTTGCATCTGTCAGTATAACCTCTTCGAATTGCTGAAATTATTTGCATTATTTTTTAGCAAAGTCCAGCAGCACTACAGGCAACTGGTTTGCAAGCGGATCGCGAAAAAGTTTATGCATGGATCAACGAGCTGTCAAATCCAGAAACTAGAGAAAATGCTCTCCAAGAACTCAGCAAGAAACGAGAAGTTGTACCTGACCTGGCACCGATGCTGTGGCACTCTTTTGGAACAGTCGCATCTCTTCTGCAGGAAATTATCAACATTTATCCTGCCATCAATCCTGCCACATTGACAGCGCACCAAAGTAACAGAGTTTGCAATGCCCTCGCTCTGCTGCAATGTTTTGCCAGTCACCCTGACACAAGATCTGCATTTTTACAAGTAATATTCCAACAAATAAATCAGTCAATAAATTAAAAACCCAAAAAACTCTAAAAAACTAATTTATATTTTAAATTTAAAAATGTTTAAACATAAATGTTTGTTGCAGGCTCATGTTCCTCTATTTTTATACCCATTTCTGCATACAGTGAGCAAAACTCGTTCATTTGAATATCTTCGTCTGACTAGTCTGGGAGTAATTGGTGCTTTGGTGAAAACAGACGAACAGGAGGTCATCACATTTTTACTCACAACTGAAATTATCCCGCTGTGTCTGAGGATCATGGAAAGTGGCTCCGAGTTGAGCAAAACCGTTGCCACGTTTATTCTACAGAAAATTTTACTCGATGACAGCGGACTGTCTTACATCTGTCAGACCTATGACAGGTTTAGCCACGTAGCCATGATTTTGGGCAAGATGGTTCTTTCGCTGGCCAAGGAGCCTTCTGCTCGACTGCTGAAACACGTTGTCAGATGTTATCTCAGACTTTCCGATAATTCCAGGTTATTAAAATTAACTTTTCAAATATATTTTTTATTTTTAAAAGGGCTGGGTTAAAGATTTTATTTTAATTTGAAGTGCAAAAATATTTTAAACTTGCAAAATAGTTTTAAAAGAACTTTTATTCATAATTATTATTGAACATTTACATATATTGCATTTCTTAAATGGTGATTTAAACTTTTGTTTAAAAATTTGAATAGAAAAAAACAAAAACTGACACAATGCATTTTAAATTTTCAGAGCACTTTTGGCCCTGCGGCAATGTCTTCCAGACCAATTGCGTGATAATACTTTTGCTGCATGTCTTCAGGACGATGCGTCTACGGAGCACTGGTTAAATCAGTTATTGAAAAATTTAGAAACTGGTCCCCAAGGCCCACCAAATCAGCCGGGCCAACAGGACCCCCGCAACATTGGCATGTCACCCCTCACCTCTTAAATCTCATATTTACTTTGAATTTTAATTGCACCGCGATAACCGAAACGAACAATATAAAACAATAAAAAAAGGTCATTGTTTTTTAACACTTTTTGAAATTTGTAAGAATGATAATTATCGTCCGGTTTGTCGCTGATTTCAAACCCAATTTGTGGTTTCATTTTCGAAAAATGGAATCGAAAAGGCTGATTATTATCAATGTGAATGAGTATACTAGAAAGGGATAAACTTAGCATTAACATTTAATCCTGGAAACTTCATTTGAAGATGCTGAATTTAGCCGTTTGTGATAATATTTTTAAAACTCACGTATACCGCCAACAACAAAAACCGTTTTAATTAGTCGATGTACCGTGTAATTATAGTATCAAATCGATGCTCACGGCTAATTGTTGCCTTTTGTATATAATTTATACAATCATACAAATTTTGTATCAGCGGCTGCGTGCGAGTTCATTTGATCTTTCTCGGATATGCAGATCGGATAGGAATATAGTATTATTTGTATTTTGCATTGTGAAATAAAGAGTTCTAAATGAACAATGAAGATTTTTTTTGTCACTCAGCGTCGTTGATTGCAATCAATTTGTCTACAAATATTAATTCCATTCTCAAATTGATAAGTACGATTGAGAAACACTGCTCTTGTAGAGTACAGGGTGAGAGCTCGACAATCGTAACTTCAGCTTTCTTGGTTGAAGGCATTCTTTCACAATTTGTTCAATTTAGACACTCACAGTATTACAAAGAGCGATCATTGAGTTACCCATTAAATCGTTAATTTAATCACCAACTCATCGGAAGAAAAACACACTTTTAATTTATATACAAGGAAATCATCTTTATTTTTCTTTTAACCACTACAAAAGTCAAAATACATTTTTGAAAATTTTCTTTGATTTTGTTATTTTATGTTTTCATATATTTTTAATGTTTGCAAATCATATAATAAATGTAGTTAATTTTGAAAAAACGTGATGGAGAGAAATAATTGAATCGATTTGTTTTCATGTTCGTATAATTTTTTATTTTTGAAAAGAAGGAAACGGAAGTAAAATGATTGAAGTAAATTACATTAGAATGGAGTTAAGAATGGAGGCAAATAAAAACCATGAAAAATGAAGTGTACTTAAATCGGTCAAAGTGTTAATAATCTTGGTGTGAGAATCTTGGTGATATATAATAACGAATGTTGCGGTCAGAATTACGTTACGCATGGAGCATTGCGTACAGCTATGTGTACGAGTATTGAATGGCCCGAGTCTGCAAGACGTCAGTGCCGAATTAGAACTCAGTGTTTCGACAACAAAACTCGATCGCGTTAGTTAGTGATATCGTGTCGCAATAATCATTATTATTATTTATATTTATTTCTCGTCTAATTAACTAATTAATCACTAATCAGTTTTAAGTGACACGTCATATAATTAGTGCTTAATTTTTGAAATTTTAAACATAAATTTGAACAGAAACATGAAGTGGGTAGTTTTGAACTTTTTTTTCGGTGAGAATAATTTTGCAATAAGAAGTTTGCAATCGATTGTTAAATTATCAATCGCTCCTGATAGATAATGAGTGAAAATTGTTCTGCTGTTTAATAGGCGTCGGAGTCATCGGAAACATCAATTCCAGAGATATACCAATTACCGTGAAATCATTTGTTAATAAAACCGTCGAACTGCCATGTCAAGTGGAAAATTCTGGTACGTTTGTGAGAAAATGAACATTGAAAGATTGCAGAGTCTTTAGTTAGTTGGTCTAAATAAAAGTAAATTGAAATTAAAAAAATAAACAGGAGAACCGACGAGAGTTAGGTGGTGGAAGGAAGCTGTTCTGCTGGCCGATAGTGGAAATCCAGACGTGGTTCCACCCAATCGGGTATCAATGAACAAATGGAATTTAAAAATCGACGATGTAAGACCAGAGGACACGGGAGAGTACGTCTGCAAAGCATCTCGCGTTACCACCTGGGGGGACGTCACACAAGTTTATGCCATCCAAGTACTCTGTATGGAAAATCAATGACTATTTTTAAATAACGTGGGAGAAAAGGGTTTTTAACCATTTTTTTATTTTCCAGACCCTCCAAGCGTAACTGCCGTGCCAGAATCTGGTGAATTGGAAGTAAACTTGGGAGATGAAGTCAATATGACCTGCATTGCTAAGGGTGTTCCAACCCCTGTCATCACTTGGAACACTAATGTATAACAATTTCTCTTTGAAAAATTAAATTACAATTTCATTTTTTTTTCTTTTTTGCAATTTGATTTCCGATGTAATTGTACTTTTAGCTTGTAATTCATTTGAACTTTGTACATCTTTCTTGGTTGAAGAAATTTAAAAAATAATTACAGGGAAAAGAACTGAAATTGATCGACGAAAGACCCAGTTTGCGATTTCGCGCTTCCGATTTGGGTCTTGCTGGTCAGTACACATGCATCGCTAACAATAGCATCGGCGATCCTGTGAGTGCGAATATTGAGTTAAAAATTCGATGTAAGTTGACAAAAATTTTAATTGTACTTCTATCTTAACTTTTGAATGTTTTGAATTTGAAGATTTGATTTTTCTATTTTAGATAAGCCAAGAATCACTGCTGTTCATTCATGGGTCCACGCTGCACCAGGGATTCGAGTACAATTAGAATGCAAAGTTCAATCCTGGCCTGAAGCACATGTGAATTTTAATTTGTTTTTAATTTATACAAATTATATCTATAATTTATTTTCAATATCATTTTTTAATGTAGTAATAATAATGTTTCATAAGATGAACGATAAACGAAAATTGGTCAACTCTTTGTAGGTCGACTGGTACTTTAACGACAAAAAAATTGATTACTCTGTAAGAAAACTCCCTCGTCAGAACTCAGACCTAGACTTGGCTAGTTTGACAATAAAAAAAGTTCGAGAAACCGATTACGGCATGTACGCTTGTCAGGCAAGTAATCCAGCGGGCGTTGATAGAGCTGAAATTCAGTTATCTGGAGCACCTAAACCAGTGACTTTTAAAAATGAATCGAAGGCGATTTCACCCACGACTTACAACTTCATCTGGGAGGTTGATAGTTATAGCCCTATCTCGAATTGTTTTTTCATGTTCCGAGAAAATACGGTGAGTCGTAAAATACAACTAAAAATATACAGGTTTCAAGCAGTCTCTAAAAAAAATATCAATAAAAACAAATGCAATCATTTACAATTCAACTCTTAAAAAATTGTTCTTTAATTTAATTCAATTCGATCTTTTTTACGTATGTAACTTGAATGTTTTGAATAGGATGGCAATTGGGAAGAATGGCACAGATTGTATGTACCTGGCAGAAAAGATAGTAACGGTCCATTGCATACAGAATCATTTAACTTGACCGGACTGAACGAGTATTCAATTTACGAAGCAACAATACAGTGCCAAAATCGTTATGGTATTAGTGAACCCACCGGGATGGTACAATTTTCTACATCCAGAATCTGTACGTACGATTTTAACTCTCTCGTTAATTACAATTCGGTCTTGTGTAATTGTTACATCCTGCTTATTGTCTCCTCCCTAACTACACTAAAGACGTATTAAGTTACGACCAATCATTCATCTCTGATAGGAAGAAAAGGTTTAAAGCTCTGATTAATAATTATTAACTGCTTTTTAGATGCCGATTCTGAAGACCGTTTTTCGTTGACCCATGGCGGAGAAGATAATTATGGTATGTTGTTATTTTGCATTATTTTTTAACAAAAAATACATAAGTTCAAAGATTAAATGAAATTAATTTATCTTGTTACATTTTGTAGGTGTACAATTGGCGACCTTGTCACAAAAATCTGAAAATCACGCGAACGGACACTTGCAGCAAAACGTGATAATTTCAAAATTATGTCTAGTTGTTCCAATCCTTGTACTAAAATGTTTCTCAATTTATTGAATAAAACAAGACTGATTTGAGTTACAAAGAAATTTTGTCTTTACTTTTTACCTCTGTTTGCATTACCTTGACCAAAAATGTCAAATGAAAAGGTATTAATAATTCTGTTTTTTTTCGATTTAATGATTTAACAGTAAAGAATCTCATTTTCTAAAGTAAATTTATTACCTATGACATTTTATCTTATTGTTAACCACGAAAAAAATAATGCAAACAATAAATAAGATGTATGAAAAATAAACATCAAAGTAGATACTAACGTCGGTTTTATATGCAAATTTAAATACGATTTAATTTCAAATTATTTACAAATATTTTGTTCGTGTCATTACATTTGGCAATTGTTATATTACATAATACAAAAATTCATGAATAGAGGTGTTGCTCCGGGCGGGATTTCAAACATAGAGCTCTTCTTTCCGTGAACGATACCATTCTCGACGCAGATATCGTAGCACCCTTATTAACCTGCCAAAAAAAACATTTCATTTTTAATTCATCACAAAACATCACTTTTTTCCATTCTTTGAAAAATTTGTTTACAAACCTTAAACCACGGTGAAGCCAACGCCCTCTCAGCACTAGCACGATTTTCTCCAGCAAGGCATAACAAACTTTGCAGAAGATCTTTCGCTTCGTTAGATATAACAGCGAAATATTCATCGGGGAAACAAAAGTCACATTTGAGAATGTTGGCTGTCGTTTCTTCTATAGAATCATCAAGGAATGGACTGAGACCACTAAACAAAGCAAAAAAAAAGCGTTTAAAAACAAACTCCATTATAAGATTGAACCTTCAAATAATGAGATTACTTGAGCGAAAGCTCAAACACTCACCTAAGAAGCACATATATGAAAACACCAGCTGCCCACATATCAGTATAGGAACCTACGGGACGACCAAGGACTGACTCTGGCGCAGCGAACTCAAGATCAACAGGTGGAACGACTTCGTCTATCGGGTGACGCACTGCGTCGCCTAAATCAATTAACTTGATGATGCCCGTCTTCTCATCAACAAGAACGTTCTCCGGTTTCACGTCTAGATGGGCTTTCTCGCGTTGATGCAACCACTGCAGCGCTGACAGCAGCTGATTCGTGTACTTGCTTATCATACTTTCCGAGTACTCTGTTTTCTTACTCAGATAGACTAGTAACGTCGGACCGCGAACTCTGCAAATGAAAAATCAATATTTCAACGTCAATATCCATCAACCCTCCACTTTTCTGCCTGATGAAAAAAAAACGACATTGAGCTACAAAGAAATAAAGAAAAATGTTGCGAATACTCAATGGCTCGTTGAAAAGACAGTGCAATCGAGAAGAAGATGGAGAAGAAGTAGAAGAAAGCCGGAAAGAAGAATGAAAAAAAAAGTCTCGAAAAATTACTCACAGCTCGAGAACAATCGTGTCAATGCCCGACTGGGGCGCGTTTTCAAAAAGCGCAAAAGCTCGAATGATATTGCCATGGTGAACGGAGGCGAGCAGTTCGTACTCAGCTCTGGTAAGAGAGCGTGATTGTTTCAACCGCGAGGACTGTTTTAGAGCGACCTCCTGGCCGGTGCCACGATCCCTCGCTCGGCGAACCTTTGCGAAACGACCTTTACCGATCTCGTCCAGCTCCAAGTACCTCGTAGTGAACTGCTCCGCTTCCCAGGAAGTTGACTCGCCCAGTGGCAGATTAACAACCGGCGACGCTGAACACACGAGGTTGTTTTTGCTTACGACTCGAAAACTATACGACGTTCCTGGGAGGAGCTCCAAAACGACTGGAGGCGAATCGACGTTCTTCGCACCTAACGTCCAGTTCAAGGACGGTACTGAACGATACTCAACGTCGTACGGTCCGTTTTTGCGATCCTCCCAGTGCACCTGGATGCGATTGCTATCGAGAATGCGAGCCCAGATTGTGTTTGATCCTGAAAATATGACAGATGATGGTATCGACACGTAGAAATTCTGAGTCAAAACTTACATACAACACATGAAGCTATTCATCGAACAGTAAATCTTAGAAGATTAGTAGATAATCGTGAAATAGTGCAAGTGTATCACAGCTCCTTCTTTTTAATCGTAAACGTTCAACACGTAACAGGGCTCTCAAAGTCGAGTTGGATTGAAACTTTTACTCGTACAAACATAGAAACAAAAAAACGAATAAATAAACTTAGTTAAATTAAAATTTATTAAAAAAATAGATCACAGAGATATGAAAACGGGAATACATGAACCCATAAAAATGTTGATGCAAATGTGTGATTGAACGTTATTTTTTATGTTTTTTTCGCTTCAAAATAGTGTTTTTCATGTTTTCAAAAAGCAACTCCGTTGTACCAGAACTCCTATCATTGTCACTTTTTGTGAAGCCCTGCAGATTTCGTATCACAATTGGTCCGGCCTTTGGGTTGGAGTCGATGTTGTTGGGTGTGGACAATGACGGGGATGGTGATCTCGGGGACGATACTGATTGATGAGTGGTCGACTTCCTCGACCGGAACGACCATGCGCGACCCGACGACGAGTTCGGGGACAGGCTTGTTGGACTCTCTTGACGACTCGAACTTGATTCCTGGCTCCAATCAGCGTCTAAATGAACTTTCGTGCCTGGCGATGTCACCTGAATACAATCTTGATTATGAGTAAATGCAAACTGCGCTGCGAATCTTATTATTAATTTGCCATACATTAGTATATGCAACATTTTCAATTTTCAATTCAAAAATCTAAACTCTAAGTTAACTAAAATTCTTAACAATACAAAATTAATCTTTAAATTTTTTGAAATTACAACAGTTTATTTCTTTTTGAAATCGTATTGAAAAAAAAAGAAAAGTATTGTTGAATAAAAGTTTGCTTACCGTGGAAGTGCTTTGTCGAACAGGGGACCTTGTTCTGAGTGTGTTACGGAATCCTTCGAGGAAGTTCAGCTTGCTCTTTGTAGGACTAGGTGTTCGCGGATTGCTTTTTCGAGGTAGATTCATTTGATCTTTGTATGATTCCAACGGCTTC
This sequence comes from Telenomus remus, assembly GCA_020615435.1. Taxonomy (NCBI): domain Eukaryota; kingdom Metazoa; phylum Arthropoda; class Insecta; order Hymenoptera; family Scelionidae; genus Telenomus; species Telenomus remus. The sequence continues at coordinate 8,493,039 of CM036339.1, read as the reverse complement.
TCAACAGTTTTCGATGATGTGGCACGACTGCATTTCAAGCAAATCATAAAGAATCACAAACACTGTACTGCTTTGAATTCCCAACCATAAGTACCATTTTTTGTTGTTAATCAAATTTACACATTGTTTTCTTACATGATCTGGGGATTCGGTTCCACTAAGCAGTACTGTGCTTTACACAAATTATAAAAAACCAAGCGGTTAAACTACTGTGCGATGAAACACCTTGTTAGTGCGGTTTTCAAATTAATTTGGAAACTCAAATGAAAGTGTTAATGGCATGCGTTTGTACCGTATCCAACACCAAAAAGAAAAAGGAATTTTTTGCCTCGTTTAATAAAACAAAAAGTGATCACTGGTGCGAAATTGCAAGTGCACTTGATTGGTTGGATAACGAAACATTGGAACGTTTGGTACCACAAAAAGTGCGAGAACTCAAGTAAAAATAAAACGACTGCAAAACGAAAATAAAAGTCGGTAGGTAATTAAAACACCATAACGACATTTCTTTTTGATCAATTTACGATTTATTCTAAACAAAATGTGTTACGCTTACGGTGACTTGTTTTAAGGTTCCCTTTTGCTTTATTTTCATCATTGATTTTGTTCTGGTTGTTCCTTTATAGTGTCTGGTTTTTTTTTTTTTGTTCAAACATTAATACGTACACACATCGTCCTTTATTTACACTTTTATAAACGTTATTAAAATTATTATAAATATATCGTACATTCTCGTCGTTTACAATATCTAGCGAATAAGCCCACGCGACCTGATGGAACGCACGACACCCTCTAAGTATCGTTTGAGTATTTTGTTATGTTCTTCATTTTTTTGTCTTTCATTTTTAATTACTTTTTTTAAACGTTGTTTTGCTTTCATCAAAATGGTTTTTCAATGTTGGTTGTCCAGCGTTTTTTTACTCATTATTCATAGAATACTTTATGCGGCAGAATTCATCTCTTGTTTGATTCATTTTATATAAATAGTCATTAATATCATAAGTACACGTATTTGTTATTATGTATATTATGCACAAATGGAACGGATTAGCGCATGGGCTGAAAAATTGGTGACTGTGAGGTAAAGGGGAGGTAGGATGGGACATGCAAACGAGCGCTCATCCTTTGAAAGTTATTAAATTGTTTCCTAACTTTGCTTGTCAATTACGACGTTTTCAAAAATGGTGTAGTTTGATTTTCAGCGCCTTGGCATTTGACAAAAACATTATATTACGCCTCTTATAAAAACTCAGCTTTTGTTAAGTTGTGTACACAAACGTCTACCAAGCAACCGATGGAACGAAAGCCCCTGAACTCGAGTTCGAGACAATAGTCATTATCTCGTTTATTTAGTTTCGAAAAATAACGATCAACTTTGAATTTGTAAAAATTGTCCCAGGATCAACCGGCAACGGATCAGGCTGCTAGCAATTCTTACTGATCTATTTTATTGGAGCAAATGCGTCGTTTTAGAACGTTTTATATAAATATACAAAAATACGTCAACTATTCGACTCAAACAGGCTTGTTTGAAATAGATGAACATACGCCACTGATGGTTAGTTTATTATTATTTTGTTTGTTCTCTTTTCGGTATGCATGCTTCTGTTTTGTTAAATTCATTAAATTCATTTTTTGGTTGAATCTTTGTTGTATTATTACTTTGGTTTGTTGCTTATTCGAGAGATACAGAAGGTACTGGTTAAAGAGACAAAAGGAAACAGGAGAGTCGAAAGGTAGATACAAGTGTGAAGTAGTTAGAAAGAAGGAAATATATAGTAGAGATAGAGAGAGCGCTTACAGTGGGTCCCTGGTGAGTTCCTTTTGATACGCAATGGGCGACTGTATCGCTTTAAGAAAATCGCGTTGCTTTTCCAGTAATGATGACAGTGTCTTGACCCACTCGTTACGACGTGGACCGACGTCCTCGGGAGTGCTGCAAGCATAGCCCAATCCGGGCTTGCGTGGATCAGTCGAACGAATTATGAAACGGTCGGGATCGTCCGGGCAGTCCTCCAGGCTCATCTTGTTCACCTAATCATCAAACCATTAATTTCAACTCTTCCTGTTGACTTATTCCTTCGATTCAAAATTGAAATAAAAAATACCCACCTGAATTTGAGCTTTGTAAGTGTAGGCAGGATTAGTGAACTGCGTTTTTTTGCCAACGGCCTCGCTGAAGATGATATTCTGCTCGAACAAGAATACCTGGCATTCTCGTCCGCGAGACGGCATCGACGCCAGTTCAGTGACGATCAGGGGACCGTGCAAAAGTAACTTCCCCTGCGCCGTTATTTTGCCCTGAAACATTTAAAATGCGAACAACCACGTGAACAAACGTGATTAAGGAAAAAGAAGAAAGATCAAGGTTGAAAAATTAATTACATCGAATCCCTGTAATCGTCCCACGTCCATCATGTCGTTGGCTGCCTTTGGAATGATTTTCATAACGTGATTCGCGTCGCGCAGCGACTCAATCTCGGAGATCCGGCCCGTCTTCTCGGTGAGACGCAACGCCTCGCTCACTAGCAGCTGATATTTGGTGATTCTTTGCACGGGTTTAATAAGTAAGTCACATAATTGCAGTCTGTGTCCCAGCTTTTGTCTCAATTCCTGAAAGAATTCAAAAGCATATCAAACGACCGAACCTATTAATAGACTCGACAAAGCCAATTGATTCTGATGTGTATTTTTAATCCCATACCTCGAAATACGTGTCCATGTACTCCGACACTATGTATTCGGAAACTGGCTTGTTTTGGCAATAAATAACGTACATGTGTAATTTTCTCTCGCAGCGTTTAAACAAAGACCCAAGGTCTTCTGGCTTCTCCAAGCACGCTTTCAGAGATTCGAAAAAGGAGCTGTTGCACAAAATTGAACAAAAAACGAGAGTCATTAGCGAGCGTCTTTTAAAGAATTATAAAAATTAGTCGCAAATTTATCGTCGTCCGACTTACTCCCTGTGCCATTCGTAGATCACTTCAATGTTTCCGAACACCATCTTGTCCTTGCCGCCGCGAAGGTCCTCTGGAAGTGGGATATCACATTCTGGGTCCCGCATCAAGGCGAGGTATCCCTCGACAATTTGGCGCAGATCGTTTACGTAGTCGCGCTCCGTGTCGACCAGCTCTTTTATCACATACTGACGTCTCCGCAGCGCAACGGTCTCTGGATCTTCTAAACCTTCCGCGGCTCCACCCTCGTAATCCTCCGAAGGACTGCAGCTCAGCTGAGAACTTTGCCTTTCACGGTTTTCCGTATGTTGCTCCTATGAAATTCAAAGTCAGCGTATTCAGTTCTCTTCTTTTGTTGATTCTATGATTATGTGAAAAAATGATGACATAATGAACGAATAAAAATAACAAACTCACCATCTTCTCTTTGATTATTTCTGCAAGCTCGATTTCTGCCAGGTCTACGCTCGACACACTAGCATCACTTTTGATCACTCGCTCCGAAGTCTGGAAGCAAAATAATGACGTTTTCAGTAAATTATGCTTAGCTTTTATGAACATAGACGTTATAGGATTCCTTTCCTTTCAGCTGCAATTATTGTCAGATATAAATTTCATCGGACTGATATTTAATGTTTTATTAATGACGGTTTAATTGACTTGAGAAGCAATTGAAATAAATATAAACATATAAGGCGAAGCATGTCGAAGTCGTATGATATATATGTATTTATGAAAGTCATTCCAATTGTTTTCTATCGATTTCTTTTTGTTTTTTGTTTTTGTTTTCCATTTTTGTTTTACTTTTTCTTCATTTTGTTTTTGTGAAACTAATTAAAGATTTAGTTGGGTAAGTTCAGATTAGTTCAGATTTGACTGTAAACATTCAGAGGGCTTCTCAAAGTGATTGTTTATTATTCACAATCACAAACAATGCTTTGCATCGGACGTGATTAAGACGATTTTCGGAATACGGCTGAGTGCATTTTGTTTTTTTTTCCAGAGCGAATAAACATGTTTATAATGATAACATTAGCTAGGACCAAAATGGTAGATGCCCTAGATTGGCTGAGTGAACAAACTTCTACATTTGTGTCTTAAATCAGTATTTACACAAATTAACGATTCCTCTTATCAGAACAGATAAAAATTACCAAATGACAGATACATGCATTTAAAAGTCGAATTTTATACAGATAATGCATTGCAAAAAATGATCGATGATTAATTTTTTTTATCGTCTGTTATTTTTCTTAATTTATCACTTTCTCGTATCGTCATATTATAGAATACAATTTGGGACAAGCTTTGTAATTTAAAAAAATTGTCTTTATAGTTAATAATAAATGCAGAAACGTCAACAATACAAGTCTGTCATTCATTCCATTTTAGTTCAATTTTTTTTTGTACAGAAATAGTATTGAAAATGTAATTAACATTCTTAAGAATGTGACTATTTATAACAATATATGTAATATTACGTGGGTTTGAGTTCCATTTTTACAAAAGAAACAATATTTTATAAATAAAGTTGATCCAATTGATTCCTTGCTTTTTTACAATAATTGTTTAAATGATTCATATTGTTGATCAACTATTGATCAACAATATCAAACCTTACTTGGTAAATAAAATGACAATAATGTGAGTTTCTCACAATATAAACAAACTATAAAATATTATGTTCAGATAACATAACATAACTATAAAATGTTAATCTTCGAGTCTGGTAGACCTATACGTTACTGACAATCGCTATTTTTTGCAAAATCCATTCATAAACTAAGGTTTCTTACTGTCTTAAAAAAAGTTTAGTATCTGTATGTCAACTTTATCGTGCAATGAAATCGTTTTGTTCCTGCGGACTATGCAGAAACTTGTAAAATCATAAAAGAAACACGCAAAACAAAAAACTTAAAAGACTTGTTTTTCCAGATAAATCTTTTTGGGTTTGGTTTATCATACATTTAGAACCTTCCCCTTCGGTACCCTTTGACCTCCGTTTTTTGTTCATCCCTTTTTCAAATTAAATTTTCCACAATGAAATCAAATTTTCAACGAATTTGTTGCAAAAATTGTTAACAATTTTCTGCAAATTTCGAGCGAACAATATTGATTCGTTCTGCTGTAATTCAATTTACCGAGAAATACCGCGGGAAAAATTTATTCCCGTTAGCGTTTCTTGAAAAACAATAAGTGGAACATTAATTTTTTTCTTCGCTTAGAATACTTTGCTAGAGCTATAAATCTGATTAAATTTGGAATCTTTCACTAGTATGTTGGAAAACAGAATTTGTTCAGGAAAAAAAATCAAAATACAAAATTTGCAAAATCCCAATTAATGCTGCTAACAAGTAAAATAAATTTATCATTTTTAATTTAATTCATTATTCCGATCTTAAAAAAATATTTAAATCCTAATACTCAAAATATTCCAAAATATTCACGTTAGTTCTAGTTTTAATTTTCAGTATATCGTTGCAACCAGTTTGACTAGTTAAAAAACCTACAATAATCAGTCCTTTTAAATCGGTTCACTTTTTACTAATCAAAAATGACGTTTGTGAAAATTACCAAAGCAGTGGCTCGTTTTCCAGGCAAATCGTCAGCGGACGTGGAACCAGGAGCAGTGGCCGAAACGAGGATGGGTTCGGTGATGGGTTTCATCGGTGGTGGCAGTTCGAGCTCATCGTCAGCATCCTCGGCTCCGTTCTGTTCGACGAACGTAGGCGCAACTGCGGCATCGCGGTTCTCCTCCTTCTCGTCAGCCTCAACGGCTTTGGCAGCGCTCTCATTACTGTTCGGCAGTTTGAAACGCTTGTCCGAATTCGTCTTGTGGAATAACGCTTGTGGGGGCGGAGGTGGTGGCGGCGGCGGCGGTGGTGTGCTCTTGTCCACCTTGTTCTTCAGGTTGCGTAGCGGCGGCGGCAACCATTTTTTCCTGCGACCAAGCATCATCCAAAATTGAATCCAAAATGTACGCAAATCGTTCGCTCGCAGAATATTAGTTATTATTTTTAATAATAATCGCGGCTGAAGAAGCGTGTCAAATGATGCGCGAATTGGCACTGAGCTCCGAAATCCGCGCTAGACACGTGATCACTTTATTACGTTTTTATTGCCACTGTAATAAAGAACGGGAAGAAGCGAGCATGCGCGAGGATAAAAATAACATTTTTTTTTCTGTCAAGCAAAAACGCTGTTTTTTTAAAAAACTTACGCGCCGAATCCACGTCTTTTATTGCCAGGTGAACTCGTGTTCGCTGATACACTTGCGTCACTCGTTAGAATTTCTGAAAACAAACAATGTCAAATCAGACGATGACAGCAACAATTTTTCGCTATTTTGTTCATTCATGCATCTTAAATAAACATTGTTGCTAAAAAAAAAGAGAATCAGAAATGGTCCTTGTTGTCGTTGCCGGCTCATTATGAATTCTCATCGATAAGTAGCAATTAGGAAAATGAAAAATTGATCGCATCCGAGATACTAAGTAGGACATTTTTGTATTTTTGCGAATGTTTTTTTTCCAAGATCGAGAAAAACGTTATTTTTAGATAAGACAAAAGTGGTCCAAAGTGTGTACACTCTTGTGCACCTCTAACATCATAATCTTAAACGATTGTAGATGCGAGGTAGATATTGAAGCAAGTAACTCGACGGTACTTGTGACGGCGACGAGTCGTAGGGGCTTATTTTTAGATTGTAACTAAAATCGAGGTGAGAGGTCGATGTAAAGATGACAGACTTCCAGTGTCAGTGCCATTCACAAGTTGTGCTCTCAAATTATAATTAATTTCCATTCAGTATCAATTTTCTTTCTTTCCCACTTGTTCTGTATTTTGTGCTCTTTTTAAAGCTGATCTCAAAACAGAATTCACGGATCAATTTTGCGAATTGAAAATAAGTCTTTGCAATTAATAAAGTGGCACGGGGCAGAAGTTGTTCGTAACTCAGTCACGTTTATTATTTATCGTTGCCATAGTAGGAGTCTAAATGCACGATACGTGCCTTCGATATAATGTTTGTATACAAATTAATATCCCTGTTTCTCCAAGTGGTGGATTTATTAATAAGATCGATCGTTGAATACATTCTTCTTTGCTTTCTCACTTTTTTAATTTTCTTTCTCCATTTTCATTTCAAAACCAATCAAAAAACCGATAAACATTCATTTAAAATTAGTTTCAAAGTCAATGATACATTTGTTAAAATGTTTTAGCTGGTTTAAATAAATGCGACGAAATTAAATCAAATCTAAAAACTAAAATACCTGAAATGCGAGTAAGAGATCGGTTTCGCGCAGACCGCGACATGATTTTGCAATCAGCACTGTCATGCCCAAAAGAAATCAAAACTTGATGAACGAAAATTTGCAAAAAATTCAATACACCTTTGTCGGCCGACTTTTCATCAGTGACATTTCCATTGAAAGCGAATATATCCGATTGACCTAAGGGGGTATCTCTTAGGACTAATCAAAAATGAGTTCGCATGTAATCCGAGTTTGAGACGCGCTATTGTATGTGTTGCTTCGCGTGCGACAACTTGCGATGCGTGCCGGACTGTGAACGCAGTGAACTACGCTCAAACACACACACACATACAAAGCAGCCTGCATAAAAGACGGCCTTCGAAGCTCACGAGAGAAGGCACGACGTGCGGTTATAAATATTGTTAAGTAGTCTTGTTGGAGGTCGCCACTTGGTTGTAATGTAATTAATACCACAAATTTTGATTCCAAGCCGAGATGTAAGCGACCTAACAGGTTTTATCAATTATTTATACAATTTTTAAACGTTCGTTAATTCTTAGCTTGAAATTCGTTCCCGTTGGATTACAATCAATTTTGTTAATTTAAGATTACAGCTTGAATTCAATTTGTCAGAAAAAAGTTGCAGTTAAAATTTAGCGAGGGGGACTGGGGATTCCCCTCCGGCGATGATAGGGAATTATCATAAATCGCGCGCGCAATCTTGGGTTCGGAAGCTGCGAGGTGGTCAAGGATATATACGTTCATGTGCCATGGCATGGTGCGTATTGATCGGAGAGCACAGACTTGGGACACGCGTATCAGCCAGACAAACCCAGTCGGGTTCGTCTCCAATTTTTGTACAACATTGTTTATTGTTTATCGTCCCATAACTCGTCAGCAGTCACCGTCAGTTTCCAATCGTCCCCTCAGACTCGAGCCTCAAAACAATCTAACAAATTTCATTAAACCATCAACTAACAAACTTTTTCGCTCTGATAAAAATAGAAATAAATATTGAAGTGTTAAAAAAAAAGAAAAAAAGACGGCATCTAAACGATACGATGCATCACAATAAATCACGTCGAATGAATTTCAGTTGTAATTGAAAGTTTCAATTGGAGTCGGCATTGTCTTTGAGTCGCGCGAGAATCGAATTAAAATGAATTGTAGGTATCGAACAATTGCGAGCGCAAATAATGGACTTATCATCTCGCGTGGTGAATGGCCACGGGGAAATGGAAAATACAAGTTTCGGAAGTGACGACAGACAATCAATCCCGTCGTTACCGCTCGAAAACCGATATCCAAACGAAAATAATAACAGCTGACTTGCCAGAGTCATCAACGGCAACGGATAATTGTTGACTCATCGAAGCACCGGCCTGCACCTTCCGCGACGGCGACGTCTTGCAAGAAGCACTTGGTGGTTGTTGCAGGGCTCGCGTGGGCACCAGGCCCTCCGGAGCAGCTTCCCCCGAGGTCTGTCCAGGTGCCCCCACCAGCCGAACCAGGGTCCATTCCGGACTGACGCCTTCGCTCTCCAAAACCTCCACTGCCTGACCTTTTGTCACGCTCAGCTCTCGTGTTCCCGACGCCGCTGTGTGGTCCGCCACCACCCACGTTATCTCTGGAACACCGGTCTGTAACAAAAAGACGTCATCACATGAATCTTCCATTATCTTGACAGCAGCTTAGGTCATTTTGGAGTTTCAACCCTTCAAGTACACTTCATTCAAATTCAAAAATTCAAAAATTTGCAAACTTTGAAATGATAATTTTTACCACTGTTAAATTTGTATAATCATCTTTTTACATCCATTGTTACACCGAAAATGTTTTGCCTTCAAGTAGCCATTGGAGGAAAAGGGTTAAATTGTTTAGGGTTTTTGATTTTGTTTGGTTTTTGTCAAAGCTAATCGTTTTTAGTACAGACAATAGTTAACATTTTTGCCCCATGAAACATTGTAAAAGAACCAATTGCATGGAAATGCAAAAGAATCGAAAAATATTGAAGAAGAATAGTTTTTAAAAAGCATATCCTATTAATTCCACTCGGCTTTTTTAATTTTAACGAAGGTTTTATCAGGAGGTTTATTTTACTTTCTAACAATAAAAGTTAAATCAATCTATTTTTCAGATATTCGATTTCGTAAAATGCAACTCTGTATAAATAATAAATAATGTGAGTTTGCAAAAATTCGCATTATTTCAAAAAAAGCAAAGCGTTGCTGGATGTCTAACTAGAATTGTGTTCAGGATTTTAAAATTGTTTCTACTGAAAATTACGAGAAACAAATGTTAAAAGTTGCACATTGGTCCATTCGTATCTCACAATACACTTCTAGGGTTAAAAATAAAAGCATCGAAAGAAAGAGACAGGTTTTTCAGAAATTATATCATATAATCCCATTGGTTTATGCCTGAAAGCTGACATTGACACACATAATAAAACTGACATGATCGATAGTTAAAAATAATCTCCAAAGGATGAGAATTGGCATGACCGAAAATTGACACCGGAACTTGTGTCAACGCCTATCTGTTCTATCCAATCTACCTTTTTTAGGATAAATTGATAGGTTGTTGTTTTTTTTGAGTCGGGTGAGTTTGACTGGTAGGCTTTGAGCAATCGTGGTGAACGTGAAAATCGTGAGAAAAATATTGTGGATGAGCGAGCATGTGATCGATATTTCCGATGAAAGATGGTCTTTGAATTTGCAGATCATTGGAGCGTCGTGCGGATTATTATTTTTACACTGGCCTCATGCTTTGCTATTCCCTTAAAGCCCCAATGTCAAAATCTGTGCCGTAACGTGTCGGGGGGATAACAAATGTTCGATCAAATCGACACTTGACTGTACAAAACAAGGAGGATGAGAAACGAGAAATTTGTCCCCCTCTCAATTTATCTCAAGCTGTTTGTTTCCTGATGCCGTTTAATTACACGATGAATCGAAAATATGCTTCTCCCATAGGCTGATTAGTCGTTTATTTCGGGCATCATCGAAACGAAAGACGTTAAAAATAACACAGTAGTAATTATACGATATCAAAATAAAAGTATCCCTCGAGTCATCCGTTTTCATTTCATCCGAATGAATTATTTCATCTTGATCGTCTCCGAACTTTTGTATTTTTTTTTTTTCTATTTTAAACAATTTCCGAAGGGGAAGTTCATCGATGCTCTCACATGGGTTGCAAAACAATCGATTGTTCAACCTTTGAAGTGTGTTACGGACACGACGGTTAAACGATTTTCCAATTTCAATGTTATTGCAAGTATTATTTTTGCCCCTTGTAACCCTTAACTGTATCGATCGTCTCAAAACTTGTTATGACAAATAAAAAGAAAAATTTGTTATCCTCCCTCGTACAGAACTAATTCACCCCATCGCAAATCCTTAAATCCTCTTCAAGATGAGCAAATTCCTCCAGTGCTTCTTTTATTCTTCTGCAGTCTCAAACTGACCTACTTGCATTGAAAAATTATTACCAAATTGCATTTCCGTTTGGAATCTATAAAAATGCCTTCAAGATATTGGATGCAACGAACAAGAAATTGCTCGATAGTTTATAAGTTCAGCCTGAAAATGAGGTGGAGAAGATAAGAAAAATAAACGAAACAAAGTTTGATGTGGTTATAGGAATGAATAAAAATGAACATTTTGATAGGTTTGCGGTAGGATGGTTTAGAGGGGAGTTGGCCAAAATTTGATAACTCGATTGATGGCAAGTGAGATGCAGGCGCAGGCTGGTGCGGATCGAGAGAGGGAGATCCGGAGGTGTACCTGGTACCTGGGAGAGGGAAGGCTGCTGGCGCAGAAGCCGTGCCTGGAACGAGCCCGGGGTGTCGATGGTATGCTGTCGGGAGAGCGCCGGATGTGGCGCTGCACTCGAAGTCTGCTTGAACCAGGGCAGGGAGATCTTGCGGCGAGCTTTTTGCATGATCGTCGCCGGCTTCCCGGCCGGTGACGTCATCCTCGGGTTCTGTCTCGTGGCGGATTGTCGTCGCTCAGCGTTAACACCTCCGAGAGCACATCTCGCGCCAGCAGCAGCAGCCCGTTGATCGATACACTTGGCCCGTGTATCGATACGCGACACTCGCGTCCTCTACATTTTTTGGTTTCTGTCGCGCACAAATTACCACGACCTTTTCCGTCTGTCTTTGATTTCTCCTTGCCTCTTATCTCGTTTGTTCTTCCGGGTGCGACTCTGGAGCCTCCGAACGATGCGAGGGCTGACGCTTCACTGCCGACACTCTATTAAGCTCTCCTCCAGAAACTGCGCCACTACTGCGCTCATCCAATATAGAACTCGTCTCCCTACTCTACGCAAGCTCGTGAGAACGCGTGCGCTTTTTCCGCGGCCCGACGCAACTCACTGCCATCCGATTTAGCACGTGCACTCGCAGAAGCTGCGCTTCAAAACTCTCGCTTCAACGTGCAAACAACGTGCGCGTTGTACACAAAGACACGAATGATAATTAACGTCGAATTGGAAGTTAGAGGGCAGATTAATCGGCTAATTAAAAGCAGATGAGTGGACGATGAATGACAACAATTGTGCGGTTTCTGTTTCGTTACCTTGTCCGAGTCGGTGGTGTTGGTGGAACCGAACGAAGCGAGAGAATTCCTGTCGAGGTTCTCCACGCTGTCGTCCAGGGACACGCATTCCTCGAGGTCGCGACTTGAACGCTGACTCGAACTCTTCTTTGCAGGACTCTTTGGCATGCTGAGACTAAAGTACGTTTCCTGGATCACCTCGCGCAGTCGCTTCACCCAGAGTTGTTTTGCTTCCAGGGAACTCGCCCGGAGAACAACGCGGGTGTCGCTCGTTGGAGCTCGCCCGGTCCAGACGGCAAATTTGCACTCGTCGCCTTCAATGTGCTCGGTCACTCCGAGTTCTGATGTCATGAGTCGGCTCTTATAAATATATTTTGCCTGCGAACAAACAAAGTATACATTTATAAATGAACAAACAAAATTTAATGACGCATGATGGAGATAATCTATTGATTTTATAAACTGCAAAATGAAGAATTCAATTTAACTTTGAAAATCGTTTGATAGTGATTTTCTTTTGATTAAACCGTTTTTAATGATGTGATTTTAAAGCGAACGATATTGATGATACTTATGAATGTGTAATGCGATTAAAATTTGTTCGTACCTTGCCGGCAGAATCTTTGACTTCTTTACTGAAAAGTAGATACAATTCAAAGAGGAAAATATGTCTCTCGCGTCCTTTGCGAATGAGCTGTTTCGGGTCCCAAACTGTAAATGCATCTTGAAGTACGACATCTCCCAAAGTATCAAGACGAACATCACAGCCCTCGAGCAAACTTAAATGCAAAGCGTCGTTCGCTTTTTTAGGCACGTTTAGCATCACCTCTAGTCCGTCTTTGATTTCGCCCTGGCCTTCTTGACAGCATGCCTATTAAAACAACAAGAACATGCCAAATTATTCATAATCGATAAACAAAAAATTAATCTTAAAATAGTTCGAGTTTAAGCGTAATTAATTGAATCTCAACGTTATCTAATAGTTTGGTGACGATGAGAATGAATCGTCTAATGAACGGAATGTATTTTCGTACTAATTGACAATCTGATTGGTTTTAATCACGTATTATTTGGTTTGCTTGGTTGTGATTTGTTCAATTATAAACTGAATTGGATCGATCCGTACCTGAAGATCTTTCAACAGAAGTTGATATTTTGTGATCCTTTGCACAGGTTTAATGAGATAAGCCGCGATGGGATGCTCGACGCGGTGTTTGCGTTGCAATTCTTCGAACCAATTTCCGCCGTGCGAAACCAACAGTTGATTGCTCTCCGGCTTGTTTTTGCAGTACATCACATACATATCGAATTTCGCCGCCTGCAAGAACAAATAACACTCTCATAGTACAAATTGTAATCAATACTTTTATTACTCTTGGTGTCAAACAAATTCAAATAATTACCCAAGTGACGAAACAGTGGCCAACATCTTCAGGCATTGTCTCATATTTTTCTAGCTCTCTTAAAAATACATCACTATGGAACCGGTAAATTTCTTCCATGTTTCCAAAAATAATGAACTCTCGACCCAAAAGACCCTGAGGCACGCTATTTTTCCCACTTCGTATCTCCTCCAAAAAGCATTTGATACAAGTCTCAAGATCCTTCACGTAAGTACGTTCCGTTTGCAGTAACTCCGCCATTATAAATCTACGGTGCAAGAAAAAGAGGGAGAAAAAAAAAGAAAAACAGAGATATTAAATTAGTTCCTTTGTTCGAAAAGTTAAAACGCTTTTGCAGCATGAAAAGAGGAGCAAAAAAGTTAGTTCAAATACTCACTCTTTTCGTCTTGCCGATTTTCGTTTCTCTTCGTTAAGCTCTTTCAGGTCTTTTCCCTTGATCTTTTCCTCGAGCAGCGGATCGGAATTGCGATCAATCGACAGTTCTTTTTGACTCTCGTCCGATTGTATGCCCAGGTCGTCTTCGATCTGCGTCTTGTAACAGTCCATACGCATGCTAAAATCTTTGTATCGCTGATCGACCTCGGCGACTGATTGCTTGATCGCGCCGGCATGAGCGTGACCTTTCTCCACGAGATTATCCGCCAGTTGAATCAATAGCTTGACCCTCTCACGAGTTTCCTGCAGCAGCCAAAAAACAATCGCATTGATTTAGTGTTATTATTTCAAGCAATAGAATCTAGAACGGACTACTTGGAATTAGCATAAAACCTTGGCAGCTCCTTTGAATTCGTTATGTTCGTGCAAGAGCTGCTCGTTCTCGACGCGATTTTTGCCAACGTTTGTGTGTGTGGCGAGGTACATCTCTCCGGTCTCGTGAATCCATTCGAGAGCTTGTTTTGCACTCCGCTCGAACAGAACGTACTGATGACACTGATCCAAACGCTTTTTTCGCTGCGTCCAAAATTCCAACACCTTGTTTTCCTTGTTCAGCAACTCCTCCAAAATACCTAAATACAAAAGATCATTTTTAGATTTGAAATTAAAAAAAGTATCAACGAATTATCAAACTTTGTGAAACAGCAAGTACATCGTGAATTGCATATTGTTTCGAACTTTCCATCCTGATTGAGGACAAAAAAAGGTGAAATTGATGGAAAATGATTCTATACAGATAGAACAAATTAAATAACAAATGAAAACAAGTTCAAACGAACGACGAAGCTAACTTTATCTAACACAATGAACAAAGTTTGCAAACCATTACTTACTCTTAATTGCGGCACATACTCCGGATATAACTTATGAACAAACATTATAAAGAAATTATAAACCAACTCATTGTACAAGGAGAGAAAGAGAGATAGGGAAATGAAAAATTTACATTCATCATACAAAAAGAAAGGGATTGGAGAAAGCTTTGTTGTAAAAAAGGGCATACTTTTAACTTTGTTCTCAGATCCGGAACTGCTTGAAGTGTAGTTGTAAAACTGTAGGCTGCGATTGGTGTACTTCAAAAAGGTCTCAGCAGTGCGGCGCACCAGTGTACAAGCTTTCAAGAACGCTTCTTTTTGTTCTTGGTGTTTGCTGACAAGTGTTGCCACTTGCTGCGCCTTATCACCATTCGAGCACCAATCCTCGTCACGTTTGTACTCGCGTTCCAAACTGTCCAAAACCGAACGGACCTAAAATCAATCAAAACCATCCAACTTTTACTTTTCTTTCTTTTCTTTCAAACTTATTGTTTCACAATAACGAAAAATGACAATGACCTGTTCAGCAGTTTTATAAAAATTAATGCTCGCCGTGACGAGCTTATGCCTCTCCTCAGCACAGGTGACAAGCTGCTGCCAACGTTTCGTGACATCTTCAGCGACCTCTCGGATGCTTTTCGGATCGTAATGATTGGCACTGACAAGAGCATCAGCCCGATGCTTAACCTGGACCGCCGAGGCGTGAGTCTTTTCAATCGCAACTTGGAACTGCTCGTGTTCGTGGCGCAATTTCTCCGCATCCTGGAGGTCTTCCGGTACTCGAAGCGATGCCAAAAGCATCGATTCTCCGTTACGAATCCAATTCACCACGTGAATCGCGTCCGCTTGTAGCTGCACTAGTTGAGCCGATTGTTCCAGACGGGCTCGACGCATCTCTGCGAGGTCCTCCGCGTCCATCTCGCGTTCATTTAGATATTCCAACAGAACTTGTACACGGGCTAGGGCTGTGTGCTGACCGTCTGCCATAATACAAACTCCAGCTTGCTCCAAAACCTAAAATTAAAATACGATAAGTTTTAGATAACAAATTTTTATTTCAAGGAGATTTTCCATTGGAAAGAAAGATAATGAGAGAAAAGGAAACATTGTTCAAGGCATAGATTAAAAATAGAATATTTAATCAATATATTAAAACTTGCTGTTCAGTTAATTTAATTATTAAGAAATGTAATATTTTGTTTAAAACAATGTTATTAAATAAAAACTTTCGAAATGTCCTACTTCAAACTTCAATTTTCATTCTTTTTTTCAAGTTTTCATTAGAGAAATGTTGAAAACTTTTCCAATTTAATAAACATCAACAGTCCTGTTCAGTTATTCGCATTATTATTCTTAACATTTGTTTGGTAGTTCAAAAACCATAATTGTTTCATTATTCTAAGAATGAAGTAAATTTCAATCTCAACCACTCATTATTAAAGGATTGCAAAAGTTAACCATTTATATATTTTTTTTATACAATTTTGATTATGTTAAGTTCAAATAACAAAGAAAATATTACAACCATTCCATTGATACTGATTTTATATTGTATTTCACTGAAAGGTTTATTAATTTTTCTATTTTAATAAATTCAATATTTTAATACAAACCTGAGCTAATTCCTGTCCCTGTTGCATAATTTGAAAAGCAGCATTTTGCATATGAGCGACATTATCATTATGAGCACGTAACAGCTGGTCAGGAGTACCTTCACGTGGGGGATTCTGTAACTCTTGAGCCCACATTTCTAAATTCCCGCTCACTTCTAGAGCATCCCTCTCGAAAACTCGCAACCGCAAACACAACTCCAAGCGCAACTTTTTTGTTGCCCATAAATCCTCCAGCTCCTGTCGCAATCCAGCTAGTCGATCCAGCGCAGTTTCTACAGCTGAGACCTATTAAATGAAAATTGACATTGAATTAACAACTCTTACGAAAAAGTAAACTTTGAATAAAATATTTAGTGATAACTAACCGATCCGGTGGTATCGGGGGACTCAGAAGAGTCTCTGAGTTCTTGTAGCAGAGCCTCTCCTTGTCCTATTGTCGATGCACAGGCCTCAATGCACGATGCACGGTGTTGAGCACATTGTTCTAAAAGACGCTCGGCGTTATCTAAATTATCGGCGACCTCATCTTGTTGTAACTCTTGCCGCAACTCATCCACCCATCCAATCAACTGCAAAATTTATTATCAAAATGGTTATTTAGAACACCGAGAGATGAACTACTTTCTAACTAGTTCAAATATTTGCATTTCAATCGACATTTACTTCTTTCTCATGTGTATAAAAAACTACAGCCAAATCAAGTCTGCGTCGTCTCTGTTCAACGCGAGCGGCGAAACTGCTGACGTGAGCTTCGAGTTCCTGAGCGACGGTGTAGATCTCGTCCGGGGCACATTCTCCAGTATGAGCCAACTCCTCAGCTGCTGTTAATAACTTTGACGCATTTGTATACGTGTTCTGAAATTAGAAAGAACATTAAAAACCAATTAACAGTGACGAGATAAGAAACTTTTGAATTCCAACTTTCAACTTGAAAGAATGATACGGACTTCAAGACAAGAAAGACAAAAC
This sequence comes from Telenomus remus, assembly GCA_020615435.1. NCBI lineage: Eukaryota > Metazoa > Arthropoda > Insecta > Hymenoptera > Scelionidae > Telenomus > Telenomus remus. The sequence continues at coordinate 8,476,029 of CM036339.1, read as the reverse complement.
AGTCTAGTTATGTTCAAACGAATTCGCGTTGTGACTCGCAGTTTGGTATCGTTTAAGCGCAATTTGTTGCGACGCAACATTATCCCGCTTGACAACTAATAATTTCTATACAACTAATAATCTAATTTCTCGATTGACAAGCACCGAAGCATAATTAAGACGGCATTAGATGATTGGCGTTCGATTGATTCTGAGTATGTTGGTTTTACCTGCGCTACATTTTCGAAATGCTCGTGACTCTTCTGATACACTCGAGCTTTCTGTAGATTACGACCCACTCCGGTGTTTTTTCTTATAAAAACTTCTCCGTGATTGGTCAGCCAATCTAATACTTGTTTCACATCTTCTTGGAACAATCTACGATTGGAAAACGAAATGATTTTATAATCGTTTCAAAAAATAACTGTAACGTCATTGAACATTCAGTTCGATTTTCTTTTTTTTTTTCGTTTTAGTTTAATACCTCAATGCCAGTCGTTGGTGTAATTTAATTTTGCGAGCATGCCAGCGAGCTTCGAGGGACCGGTGGTGACCTAAGATCTGATGAATCACTGCCAAAACGTGCGAAGCACCCTCGCTATAGTCCGCTGCAGGATTGCCCGTTATTCCTCCTCGGCCTTCGACCGATCGACTTTCTTGATTCTGTTTTTGTCAAAAGTTATATTAGAAAATGTGTCGACTGAAAATTCGAATTGCTCAACAACCACAATGCGTGCACTAAACCAGTTACAATGTTTGTTTATCGTGTTTCGTTTTGTTTTGAAAATTAATGTTTTTAGTTGTCGAAAATTATGTACAGAACAAACGGAATGTTAAGAATGAATGTTAAAAAAGATGTGTCAATGTTATCTCGAGATGTTCATTCGTTTGATTATAAAAGCCATGCAGGATCTTAGGACGGACGTACATGTTTTCTGGCCGAATGATCGATTCCCGGAGGCTGATTACAGACTTGCACAAGGTGATCCAGTTGGTAAAGAAGCTTCTTACTGGTACTATGAACCTAAACAATATGCCACAGTTTTGTTGTAAAAACCACCACCTTTGTTAAACATCTTAGCCGACTCCCAAAGAACGATGACAAAGAATTTTTTGATTTCCCTATTTTTTAGTTTCCTTTTGATTTTTTACACAGACAAAAAAGAGGTTCTATTCCATTCACTTTATCATCGTCAGACACAAGTTGCAAATATTCGTTTTTTTAGAGTTTTTTTTTCTGTCAGCAGCCAACCCATTCACCGGTTTAGTGAGCCGTGTGTTATTTATTATAACAATCGAGATTGAAAACAAAATTACATATTCATCTGTCAGAACGAAGTTGCCACTGTGGCAAACCTGCAGCATATTTCCGAGTCCGCTCAACAGCGCTTGGTACGCGTTGTAAACCTGTTGCAATATTCATTTTCAATAAACAAATTCTATTTTTTCCAATTTCCAATTTTTTTTGTTATTAATCTTAATTAAATTTTGGTAAAGAGTTGACTGCACTGTAAACTAACGATTCATTATGTAAAATATCTGTTGATATTATACGAGCAGAATTTCTACCTCAGTGTACGCCTGACACATGGCTTCGTAAAGCGTTTGGTGTTGTCGAATGTGTGATTCTAAGAGGGGAATCTCGTTGCTGATGTTCGAGGCATCGCAAGCCTGAGTCCAGGCTTTGACATTGTCCACATACTGTTCGGCTTTGTGATGGAAAATAACACTCAGGTTCAACACGGCAGTTCTCTCGTCAAGACCAGCGGCAAATTCCTTCCAGGCGCGATCCAACCGACTGGCCACAGCTCTCACATGACCTCCTGCGTAATGATGTACTTCCAACAACCGTCCGGCCATTGTTAAAATTTTGTTTATGTTCACGTAGACATTCATTGAGCTCATGGTGAAATGCTTATGTTCTTCCTGCAAACATGAATACAATTTTCTGGTTTCAGATTTCTCATTTTTTAGTGAGAATTTTAGTTAGTCTAATATGATAGAGAAAGACCTGCAAATTCTTGGCAAGTACATAAGATCGCCCAATCTCGACATAGTTGGACAAAAAACTCTCCCTGTTGTGGCATATCCAATCGAACGTTTTCTCGCAATCCTGCTCGAATAGGCGCAGTTGCAGACATTGATCGAGCTTGATCTTCTTCACGTGCCACATTTGAAGTAGGTGCTGTTGAGCGGCATGTATAGAATCCAAATGCTGGATTACAAGTGACGTGAGTGCGCGAGCGTCCGGATCGGAACCGCCACTCGCACCGCTCTCAATACTGCCTCCCTCGCTTGTTGCTACGCCTACAATCAAATCTTTAATCAGATTCTGAATACCAACAAATTATTACTACAAATCAATATCTGAAGGAGAAAAAAATGAACGTCACCGTTATTGAAACGTTGCAACAGCCTCTGTCCGACGACTTCGACTTCCTCAACTGGCACTTTTGTTATCTTCTTCTTCATCTCATTATGCACGTCAATACTGTGCTTCGCACCGTCCACGTCGTCTGCAAAATCGTTCCTGTTCAGGTCCTCCTGTAAATCGTCTAGTCTGTCTAATAAATCTGCAGCTTGCCAAGTAAAATCTTCTACTGCGAGTCTAGTGTCGATCCACTGGGCATGGTCATAAGCAAACGATCCTTCTAAATCTGCGGTTAACTGTGTCGGGTCGATCATCTTATTTAAAGCATCTAAATTTATTGTATTAATCTGCAAAAATGATAACATCAAACATTACAGTTCTCTGTGAAGAAAATTCTTTTCTTTGCTTGTGTCTTTTTTGTGTTTCGTCTTACCTCAAAGTTGTACTTTTTCTGTTTAGCAAGCGAGGTTCTCTGTTTCTGCCAAAAGTTTTCTGGTTTAATGATAAATGCAGTGTGTATCGAACGATGAAAATGCTCATGTAGCACCTGCAAAAAGTACAAGTTTTCTTTTATACAACGTTGTTTGAATTTTAGGTAGTTTCTTTTAAAGTTTTGAACATTTTAGAAACCTTGAGAATTGGTTTGACAGAATCCCAGGTAGCCCCTCGCATGTCAATAATGACAGTAAAGCGAAGGGCCTTGGTCTCATCGGTGGGAATGGCCAGGAGGTATTGCAAAAGTCGCCGATAGTCCTCCGGTTTTGCTCGTTCGCGTCTCGGCGTCATGGGGAAAACTAGGATGGGTCCTCCGCGACGGTCCCGACCCCCTGGCAGGATCGCCAGCCGCTCCTCCAACAGCGGCAGCACCTCCGCTGCCCGCGTATCGTCCATTTTAATCGCTATTCGCTACTCTTATCCTACAAAAATCAATTTGTGTCAATCATCAGTTATAGTCAGTCATACTGCCACACGAACGTGCTCCACACAAACGTCCTGACCCGTTTCAGCCTCACAATCAAAAACGCTCAGATAAAACTGATTTTTATTTTTTATTTCCAAGTTTCTTGATAATTGTTTTTCTCGTCTAATCTTGTATTGCAACTTTTTTTCATTCGTAACAATGAACGTTCCTAATTACAAGACTGACTTTGACGCTTTGATATCTTGATTTAAGAAAATTGAATTGTCATAATGAATAATGTGCAGTATTTTTACTGTAGTAATAATAAAACGAAGGTAATTTTTCACGTAAATAAACAAATCGTTTTTTTTTTGCAATTTATAATTTTTGATAAGTATCTAAAAATTTTGGTAACGGTTTGTTTATCATTAAAAAGACTACATTTGCCCACTCCGTGCTTTTAAAAAAGTAATATACAGATCTGAAATCTCAAATTGTCAACATTAATTGCATTGGTATTAAATATTTCTAATCAATATTTGACAGAAGAGACAGTAAGGAAGTGAAAAATTTGTGATATTTGATACTTTTCAAACGTTTCTTTTTTACTTTCCTAATTTGAAATTTCTACGGTATTTAGAAATCTATAGAATATTAAAAGTAAAAAATTAATTAAAAATAACAATTAAGTTCTTAAAAGTAACAGAAATCACAATCGCAACGGTCAAAAATTAGAAATTTCAATTTTCACTTTTTGTAAAATCAAATTATAATTTTGCTGAATAAAGTAAATCTAATAACAAGGGTCATCTATTAACAATATATTGAGCATGTATAGTTCATATATTGTCGATAAGTGATCCTTTCTACTAAGAACTAAAAACACAAAATTTGCACAATACACATTTTGGGAACCGTAAATGCTAAAAATTTAAAAACTGTCAAATCGATTTATTTAGTAACCGAAAGCGTTCTAGCATTTTAAATTTGAAACTCCAAAAAATTTGTCCACTTGGTCCTTCTCGAAGAAAACAAGTTGTTTATATAGAATTCTAAATTGGCTTCAATCGAATAATGCACCAACGTGATGGAGACATCAATGTCAAGGTCACGAGGATAAATGCATTTTTTATAATCAAAATAAGTCAAGTAGTTGAAATTGGATGAAAGAAAGAGAGGAACAAGTGAGTGCATCTCGGAGCAAATGCTTAGGGCTTTAGATAACACAATCCGGCTAAGTGCTACTGACGCAAGCGTTCGAGCTGGGGTCAAAAGCGTTGGCGTCATAGGAACTTTTGCAAGGGACAATTCTGGGTCTCGTTGAGGACAAACAAGCTTTGAATTTGATTGCTCACGATAACAGAAGTGCAATTGTTTAGTGCGGCAAGGGTGAACGCAGTTGTCAAAACGTTTGGCAGAGCACTCGCGCGCGCGGTAGGCGCTTGGTTACCAGAACACGAGGGGTTGCTCCTGGTTGCTCGGACCTCGCAGCAGCTGCCGCGATTCATATTTGTCGGCGCACTTTGCTAGGCTCGCGTACGTGGCCGTGACTCCCTCATCGCGGCCGACTTTCGACTCAGTTTTGTCCGCTCGATCGTCCTCCCGCTGCTGCTGCAATTGCACTCGACATTTTAGGGAGCATTCACATGCACGTCTTTCTAAACGCGCGTCGTCTTGCGTTGCGTTTGCGTCGCGCGCGAATTACAAACGTCTGAATATTTTTTAAGGAATTTTGCAGCTGAAAAAATTAGCAGTTCATAGTGTGATTAAATTCAGTCTGTTATGAATAAATAAAACATTTTTTTCACGGTTCTATTAAAAAAATTAAGTGAAACAATCGCAAATTGATTTTCATAATTGTAATTAACAAGTATGAAAATGAAGTTGTTTATAAAAATTTACAATCATGTGATTGTAATTTGTTAAAAATGCAATAAATTTTCAAATTCATTTTTAGGTTATTCACTTTGTATATATTGTTATATTGCTACATCGACATTGTATTCATGTATTAATTGCAATTTTGGTTTAATTGTTTTCATCGTTGTTTGTTGAAATTTTGAAAAGTCTAATAATTTAAAAATCAATTATAAATGTATTTATTTATATAGGTATAATTGATGGTAAAATTAAATATCCTCAATCATCGACGATATTAATTTTACCACGATATAAAATAAAAATATAAAAACAAGATGGCCAATGCTTTTTTTCATTCAAATTTGTATAGTATTTGCAGCGGATCCAACTTTGCCTATAATTTGCATTCGGCAATGTTGGGGATATCAAACATTGCCTATAGTCACTGTCGGACATTGCATAAGCCGAAAAAATCAGCGTTAGCCAATGTCGACATTGCCTAGGCAAGATCCGACCTCTTCCTTGACTTCGGACATTGCCGGTAACAGATATATAATTTTGTTCGTTATAAGAACGATTGGATGCTTTCATTGACCCAGTAAGATTGCTAATGATTAGCTACCAAGTGAGGCTATAATGAATAACTGATATATACTTCAAATATGACCCAAGCATTGGTACGATACGGTATAGCCCAACCGTTAACTATCGTACACCATGCTAGCACCAATACTATAATCTTCTGCCTGGGAAGTTGTTTTTTAATAACAAAACTCCATTTAGGTTTTAAGAAGCTTTTTATCGCAAAACAGTATTAACATGATTGATACATAAAAAATCGTTGAATTTTTTGCTTAACAAATCTGAAATGAATATTGGTCAAACAGTTCAGTTTTTCTTTCCAGACTTTCCGATTTTGTCTGAAACCCAGGCTGGATCGATGGTGGAAAGGCCCCGTAGATAACACTTGCCTGTCGCTACAATTTCCGTAAATAGCACCAGGGGTGTCTTTGTGTTGTACAGCAGCGATGTTGGGTGTATAGCAACAGGTTGTTTTGTGATCACCTAAAAATTTACAATTTAGTTTTTGATCTGCTACTCTGAAGGCAATGTTAACTATTTAAAAGTTATCATTTTAACCAATTAAATGTCAAAATAGCATTGAAGAATTAAACCATAAAAAGTAAGGATTATATCTGTGCTGATTAGGAAGAATCAGTTAAGTATTATAGTAATTATTTATCCAATTATTGAATTAAAGAAACGAAAATGATAAAATAATGAAAAAATGATTTTGGTGTCATAATCTCATTGACAATTAATTCAATCAAGTTTTATCAATTGTATTTGATAACTAAGCCGCATATAATATTTACCGTAACATAACTGGAATCTCTTTGCATTTCAGCGAGATTTTCGCTAAGACCGTCAAGCAAAGCTCGCCTCAGTCGCTCGGTGTTTGAGCCGCAACTAACTTTTTCCAAATTAGCTCGTTCGGCTAACATCGATAACTGCTCTCGAACGTTACTCGCGTACTCCAAATTTCGATGATGACAAAAGTTTGTATGACACCATTGTTTCTTCTGCGACGTTTTTGTGTACTCATTAAAGATATTCAGCATCATCACATGATCGCCCTCTGGCGATGCAAATCTGCAAAGCAACGTTCAACTCAATTATTTGCACAATTTAAACTGTTATAGATTGGATAAATCGTGTTGAATCTGATCCATTCTGATTGAACCATACAAATGCACCACGATGAATATAAGAACCGATCAAGATAAGATTTAGTGTAAGTTCAAGAAAATAAATTGAACGAAAGATGTATACACCAGCCCTTTTATTTTTGCAGAGCTGCGGAGCAATCGTCATGAAGTTAATTGAAAAATAATATTTACTTTTGCCGGGCATCGTTAACCTGCTGCCTTTTCGATGGTGGGTCCGTGAAAATGGATTCGCCAGAAAGAATGGCGATTACGGTTAGCGCTTCTTCCAAACACTGGTGTTCGATGGAAGCCATAATCACTTTTGTGTACCTTGGATCCAGCGGGAAGAGGGACATTGTTCGACCAAGAGTTGTTAATTGAGGCGGCGATCCTGCAAAAAGGTAATCGTCCTGGTTGTTAGGTGGAAAATGAAGTTTGAAATTTTTTGAGTTCCGTTGCAAACCTTTCACTGCGCCTAGTTTTTCCAACATTGCAATGGCCACTTGGATTGACTCTTTCGACGGCTTGTCCATGAAGTCGAACGAGGTGATGTCAATGCCGATGGCCAGTAGTTGCAAAGCTACGCCTAAAAGCGAACACCTTTGTATTTCCGGCACAGGCATATCTTGCATGCGTTCAAATTCGCGTTTCGTATATACGCGATAACATTTGCCCGGAGCTTCTCGGCCAGATCTGCCGGTGCGTTGCCAAGCCTGGGCTTTTGAAATTTTTTCCACCCTTAATACGTTTAGTCCAGTAGTTGGATGATGAGTTCTGACTTTCACTACACCTGTATCAATGACTGTTCGAATACCTAAAATGAACAATCACTCGTTTTAATTCAAACTATATGAAGAAATGATGTCTTTGTATTCAAAAAATATATATCAACCTGATATCGTGACAGAAGTTTCCGCAACGTTAGTAGAAATAACAAGTTTTCTTATTCCAGGCGCAGAAGCTCTGAATGCATCGAGCTGTTGATGCGTTGGTAATTGTGAGTACAAAGGGAAAACCTTGAGCGGTGGATAACTGTTGCCATCCAATTGTTTTGCCGCCTGTCTCGCTGCCACTACAGCGGCCTCAATTTCTTCTTTGCCCGTTAAGAATATTAAAATATCCTCACTGGAATAAAAGTAAATGAATGCTAACAATGAGTTAATATTAGTGAATATACAGTTCTATTAAACTTTGCCTCTAACGAACAAGATTACGGCGTTACGCATAATAAACGTTGACTATTGCGATTGAAATTTTTATACGATCATTGAATAACTGAATAGCCGAATTGCACTTGATTTTGTAGTTATTCACTCTTTACAGGTCTTTGAATGAAACCTGAGTAAAACATTGTCTCGTTGGAGGCATGCAATTTCATAAGATATATATGTGTACTTTGGCGGTGCCTCTCGATGAATTTGAAATGCAGTGACCAAGGCAGCGAATGCATAATCATCCTGTTGCTTTATAGCGTGGAATATTTGAACCGGGTGTTGTCTGCCCTCAATATAAATAGCCGGTGCCTGGAAATATTCTGTGAACTTGTCCACATCCATAGTTGCAGACATAACAATCAATTTCAGCAATGGCAAATTTTTTAATTTACGCAAATTTTGCGCTCGTCTTGTGACTCCCAATAAAACATCCGTTTGAACTGATCTGTAAGAATTAAATCCATTCATCAAAAATATTAATATGGCATCAATTAGTGAAACAATTTGTTGTGACTCATTAAGGTTAACTGACCTTTCATGGGCCTCATCGAGAATAACAACGGAGTAATCCGAGAGGACTTCGTCGGTCATTGCTTCGCGGACCATCATACCATCAGTGAGAAATTTAATTTTCGTCTTTTCCGATGTGCACTCCTCGAATCGCACAGAGTAGCCAACAAGGGTGCCAGTTTTAACGCTGCGTTCCTGCGCAACCCTCTGAGCCACACTTACAGCGGCGATTCTTCTCGGTTGAGTCACTCCGATACAACCCTGACTCCCTGCTCCACCACCGTCCAGTAACAGCTGCGGAATTTGTGTAGTTTTTCCACTACCTGTTTCACCAATTATAATCAATGTATTATGTTTACGCATTTCTTGAAGCAACCTGTGAATAAATTATAATTTGAATTTAATTTTTTCATTCACATCAAAATTATTTATTCTAATTGTTTTATATTATGTATGATTTCAACATAATAGTTGAATCGTGTAGCTTCGATTTTTGTATACCTTTTGCGTATCCTGTTGACAGGTAGTGACTTTCTCTGTTGCTGTATGGTAATCTTGGTCTTTTCGCTGATCTCAGCAACGTCATTCTCAGCTACATCTGTTTTTGCTATTTTATTCGGTTTGTCGTGATAAGGTATTGTGTTTGGGCGTTTAGGAGCAATTTTTGTGAAACTTGACAAGGGTTTGCTAATGACCCCGTACTTGGATTCGAGAGCATCGTCATGAACACCCATCGTCAAGGCACTCACGTGTTGCTCCAAAATATAAACAATAACTGCACCAGTCTGACACACACGCTTTACACGCTGCTTTACTGCGTGCGTTGCGCGCAGAGGGCGCTAGTTGCTGGCTCTAGCTACATTTGCCCAATAACAAACAACAAATATTACTATACTAGTCACTGTTCCCAATTCCCACGCGATCAATTCAGTTTTATCCTTGAAAACACTCAAACCCAATCCCACTGTCAAACTGTCTCCGATAATCAACATTTATGTTTTCTTTATTTTATTTCTTTCGAAAAAACCGTTATTTTTAAAGCAGCGAATTTTAAATTAAATAACCTGTTACATACAACATTTAACCAACAATAGAGAGTTTTTAGTTGTTTTTTTTTATTGTTTTAATAAGATTTGTTTATGTTTACATGCGAAAAATGTTGCGTCATGACAAGCAGCTGTCAAAATTTAAAAACTCAAATGTCGGTAAGGTAGGGATTCGAACCCAGAGCTGTCAAAGGTTATCTGTCCTTGTCTAATAGTAAACAACAATGGAAGACAGAGCGGATCGTTGGGATGCGATTGGTCGGAGTGGTTGTTCGATGACAATATGTCAAAAACAATGGCGTCGCACGGTGTATCAGTCGTGTCATGTCAAAGTAATGGATGAGACGTAATTATCGATACGAATGTATGAACAGTAAAGGGGATTTTTCGGTCTCAAGACAATAACAATGGGTATATTTTTCTCAAAGAAGAAACCCGAAAGTCGCGTGACAGAACAGGATAGGGCTGTGTTGGTGAGTTACTTAGTATTTATTTTGGCTAAATATAGGTATATGTTTCTTTGACGTGTATGTGTTGGTTTTTTCTAGCAACTTAAACAAACAAGGGACAAAATAAAACAGTATCAGAAACGTATTGAACAGAGTATAGAGAAGGAACGACTGATTGCCAAAAAATTGGTACATAATGGACAAAAAGAGTGAGTTTTTTGATTATTATATTTAATGATTATTATATTATTATATCAATTCTTAAATGAACGTTTTCTTATCAAAACATGACAATGTTTCATTTGAATTATCACCTTTTTATCAATACAAATTGTTAACATTAACATATTTTGTTTCTTTCAGGCGAGCACTACTGTTACTACGCAAAAAACGATTCCAGGAGCAAGTCCTGACGAAAACAGATGGCCAACTGGAGAATCTTGAACGAATGGTTCACGATCTTGAATTTGCACAAGTTGAGATCAGAGTAATCGAAGGACTGAAAACTGGAAATACAGCTTTGACAAAACTACACGAAATATTATCTATTGATGAGATTGAAAAAGTGATAGACGAGACGAGGGAGGGTATCGAAAAACAACGAGAGATTGACCAAGTGTTGATGGGCGCCCTCACCGAAGACGACGAAACTGAAGCCCAGGCTGAGCTTGATGCTTTGCTTGCTAGTGAGGTTGAAGAAACACCAGTGATTGACGAGGAAGTTACACTGCCTGAAGTACCAGAACATGAACCAGAAGAGAAGAAAAGTAATTTCAATTATTTCGATTTCATTTATTTTGTTTCAATGTCAAAAATCAATTCTAACATTTTTTTCAATTTTAGGAGAAAAAGTCAAACGAAAGGACCGAGAACCTGTGGCTCTGGAGGCATAATAAAACAAACAAACATTTTTGTTTTGATATGTATATTTGTACAGTATTTGACATACCAATAAATGTCGCGAAACGATTTTAACTACGAAACAAATCTAAGATTAAGAAAAAGATACGGTTGAACCTCTTTTTTTTGTCAATGACATTTTTTAATTGCACGTTTTGTATTGAAAGTTTTGATTTATTAAATAATATTTATGACAATACAACGTCCAAGTTGGAGGATGATAAACATGTCAGCATCGATGGCGCTTTAAGGATGAAATTTTTTAAGTAAAATGTTCATGTTAATAATAGCAGCGCGCACGATTCGAAAGTGTTGCTAAAGAATTGCAAACTATCGAACAATAACGATTCCTCGAAAGCTGCGCATCGTTTCGACATGTCAGCACCTATACCACGCGAACTTACACGCAAACACTGGTCGTGCTCCACTAATAAAAATACAATCGCGATGCAATCATAGCATCGCGGCGGAATAACAATGATTTGCATTATTCAAAAGCACGAACAATTCGTACGAGGGCTGATCGTGAACCATTCTTTTATCTATAACTATTAATACGTTGCAAAACACCAAGATGCTTTTACTAATTTTTCACCCGGATCGATTGCCCGCTCGATTGTATCGATCCAGTTCAAAAAGTTATTTTCGCTTCTTTATCTTCTTACGTTTTACCTGTTTCCTTTTTTTTCTAACCGAAAAACAATTTGCGTGCCAACTGAACATCTCGATTCAAAGAAGGGAAGGATTTCGCAACAATCAGTATAAAATATGCCTTTTGTCCCGCAGATCAATTCCTCACACAATTTTGCCATTACTAATCTAAAACTACTGTTATGCGATTTGTCTGGAACGTCTACATGAATGTTCGCTGATCTTGCTGAATCGTGAAAGTTGATTTGGTTATCGAAACAAAAAACGAAAACAATTTTAACAATGCCTAAATAATTTAAACATTTGAAAGTATGCGAATTCCAGTTCACAACAAATTTGCAACAGGACGGAAGACAAATTCAAAGAAAAAAAGTCTACAGAAGTGAAACGAAAAACATTTTGTTCTGATAACAAAATATAACAAACACCAAAAATCACAAAATAATATCCAAAATTTTTCAATGCCGAAGAACTAAAGACAAATTGAAAGTAAAAATAGTAAAAAAGTGAAATGAAAAAGTTGTTGTCTGAATAAATAATATGCATTGAATAGTAATTGTAACGAAGGAAATTTGTGCAAAAATTTTGATATGAAAAAAAGAAGAGAAAGAAAGGGAGACAATAGGTGGCGTGGGTGCAGCATCCATGAGCATATTTCGAGCCCCTAAACGTGCGCTTGTTCCCATATTCCGTTCTCTTGTGCGCTCGCGCGCCTGGCGGGTCAGGTCGCGCGCGCGGTGCACTCCTCTTTCACCCGGCTGGATCGTCTAGCCGGCGAGTATCGGCTCACCTGTGCGCCGCCTGCAAGTGCCTCATGCCATTTCTTCTCTACCCGTCTAGGCACGTTGTGAAATCATTCGCGCAGGATCATCCTCAGCCTGTAATAAGGTTATCATGCAGCGCTCGCTACATTACATTTGAATGCATTAACCAAATTAAAAACTCACATATAACATCCTTTCCCACTTTATCCTCATTCGTACCAACTGTTTTCAGCTTGAATACAATTCAACCTGATCATTTTGTACTGTTTCTCAAATTTGATTTCTTGCTTTTCCAAAAAAGTATTTTTATACAAATAACTAAAATTTAAAAAAAATTAAGATAATAAATAAATTATTTTTAAAAAATAAAGTAAACAAATGTGAAATGAGATATTTTTGTTTGATTCGTTATAAAAATGATGATGGGAAAAAAAGGGTTTAATGAGAAGGTTGAAATATAGGTTGATGATTGCAAAAAAGAAGAAATGATAAGTTTGAGTCACGAGGTAAGAAAAGGTACGGTTAATTTGCAGGCGTGCACATACGTCGTAGCAAGGTGTTTTGTAAAAGTTGGAAGATTCAGAAAAATTAAGGATTTGCATGCAATAAAAATGACGAAATTGCGAAGATTATTAATATAGGCACGAGAAAACCGCGATGGCATCCGTGAATAGGAGATCGCGCGTGCGCACGTGACCTTTTCTTAATACAAACCCAAGAGAGGATCGAGCAAATGTTTTCAACGAGTTAATGAATACTTTCCAGATCTACGACATAGTAGTCACACCTATGAATTATCGAGATATCGAATTACACAATGTCGAGTGAACAAACTCCTCGACTACCAGAAACAAATAAACCCCGTGTTTCTCGCCGACGATTTACACTCAAATTTGCAACCGCGTCGCTTTTTCATTACGTCTCGTTTAATAACAATCAATGTCAATTCAACAACGAAATTTCCAGCTCAATTGAAAGTAACAACTTTCAACAGACTCTTGCATGTAATCCTCCATATTTGCTTTGCAAAAAGTTGCAAATCAAATATTTACTAACATATTGACTTTGTTTCTATTTTGTTGAATTCTGTGCGAATTTCAAATAAAAAAATGAAAATTAATTCTCATTGTTTACTGTTGCAATTATTGTAACTGTGTTATTTTCATGCTTTTAGAATTTCAATTTCCGTCAAAATTGAATGTAAAAACATTAAGATTTCAACTTTGATTAAAACCAATGGTTTTTAATAAATCAAACTTAAAAAACGAATCAAATTGGTTTTTGTGCAAAAAATCAAATGGCTTTGTATAAGACTTCATAAATAATTTGAAATATGAAGTTAAAAGTAAAATCTCACTTCAAATCTCATTAACATACATATTTAGAAAATTATTACAAAAAATTAAAAAAAATCAATTTTTCTTTTTCGACAAAAAATTCTCACCGCTCATCAGAATGTATAAATACTAATTAATCATTGTCTGTCGGTGAAATTAGATGGAAGTTTGCACTTGAGCATGGACGATCGGCTTCAACCAAGAGGCGTCGTCATTTATGCATCAAATTATCCGACTCATCACCTCTCGATGGTTGCAGACATCTCAGTTCCAACAAATTAAAACGTTCTAAAAGGTTACTTAGCCATGCCAACTATATTGGATCAAGAAAATTGTACAGATCACTTAATATCATCCTTAGAATTTTGCAACAAATAAAACACGACTCCACGTTTTCGCACGCCAAAAAATTCCTTTTGTCTAACTTTGTTTTATTGTTACCGGTCGTCTTCTGGATTGTTATTCTTTTTTCTATATTACGTTTATTGTTTTTTTTTTCAACGGCGAAAAATTTCAAAATTTGTGTAACTGCAGATTAAGCAAAAAGATATAACAGAGTAATTTATCGTGCGAGCGAATTGTTTAAGTTTGAAAGAACGTCTATTGTCAATCGGTTATAGACAATCGAGCAGCAGAATAAAAGCAATTGTTGAAAAGCGAACAAGCGACGACGCATGACAATGCCAAAGTGTTGCGAACTCTTTGCTCGCGGGCATTCTCTTTTTCACTTGGCTCTCTTCCTCAAACAGTTTATCCTTATTTATCTATTCGTTGGTCTCACTCTCCACGCCTCTCTCGCTTCGCCGATAGATCGAACGATGTACGATTAGCGCTGCGTGTGAAAGGGAAAGCGAGAGTGGTCCGACTCACGGAGGAGGACGATCGCGACCCGGCCTCGCCAACTCTGACTTGGACTCTCGATTTGACTCTCTCTCGTGAGCGCGCGCGCGCTCGCCAACCAGCTCCGTTGCTGCATCCACGTAACGCATTCGTTTCATCTCCTGCGGCGCCCACTCCTCTTCTATTCGTGTGTACCCGATTGACGCGATTCACTCTCATAGCTCAATTTCAATAAACGATTTAATATAAACTCCACTATTTTACTCTTTCATCTGCACTAAGAAGAAATTGTACAGAGACACTATGTCTCTCAAACGCAGTTTAGGGTATTCTTTAGTTTTTTATTTTTAATTTTTTTTTTTTTTGCAAAATATTGTAAATTGCAAAAATTTGCTATTCGAAATGATTACTTTTTTGAATTGTAAAAATTAACGCTGTTTAAAAAACCCGTGAGTCGAAACCGACCGATGAACTTTTTTCTCTGTGGGATGTGGAATTTTAATGTTTTCACTATTTACTTATTTACAAAAAAAGAAATAAACATCTAAGTTTTCGCATAGACACAATCCAGTTCCGACAACATTTTCAACCAGGAAGAACTCAAAAAACGACATTTTGTTTCATTTTTTAAACGATTTATGCAAAAATGAATTGCTTAGAGAAATGAGCCAATCAACAGTTAAGAGTTAATAAAAAATCACATCTCAGGTAACGCAAATTAGTTCAAACTGTTTTTGGGGAAAAACCAAAAGATCTTTACAAACTTTTGCAAATGTTGATTTGTTTTTCACTTTGTTCACTCATATTTGAAATTGTTGCCACTTTATTAAGAAGATTATTCAAAAACTAACTTTCGAAATTAAGAAAATAAAATTACAGAAAAATTAATCAAATTAATCGAATAAAATTGTATTTATAATCAACATGTTTTGTAAGTTTTGTATTGCTGTTTTTCGCAATTGAAATTTGGTTCCTTCATCTTCAATTCATTTTGAGTCTTGTTTCAGAATAATTGTCTTCCAGAACTGAAATGTGGACAATATTTTTATTATCATTTTTAATTGTTTACACCTGCGTGAAAATTTTGAAAAAATTAGTCCTTTAAGGAACAACAGCAAGTAAATACTATTCAAATTAAATTGTCACGTAAAATAAAAATTGATAAAAAAAGCTTAAAATTTAACTGAAAATAGTTTTGTAGGCAAAAGTAAAGCACCGCTTTCCCATTCAGTGAATGAAAGAAAAGAGACGACAAATCAGAGAATTTTGAAGGACCGGAATTGTCTCCCTAAGAAACTGAATGAATTTTCAGATCAAAACTTTGGGATTAGTGAAAATAAAGTATGGCCACATTTTTTAAAACTGGCTCAATCCTTTTAGGCAATCTTCATTTTCCGTTTTTTATTCTATCAAAAAAAATTAATTTGAATTTTAAATTAAAACAGGTTGAAAAATGTGTATGTTGAAGTGATTTAAAAAATTCATCTGAAAGACGAATTTTTACGTTGTTTTCAGTTGTTATATATATTTAGTAGGATTTAGATCAAACGAAGAAAAAGGAAAAAACGGGTAACATCCCTTGTTTGACTGATGACGAATCATCTGAAGGCACGGATTGGACACTCTTTGTCGAAAATGACTCTGATAAAAGCGAGGGAAGAAATCAAATTGAGATCACCGATGAGGTGCCTCGAAAGAAACGAGAGCACAAGTGTTGAAGAAGCAAAAGAGACAATTGTGAAAAAATGGTGAGAAAAATAAGTCAATTTTCAACTGATCGATTTAGTCAGATTTTTTATCATTTGTTTTTAATAAATTAATTTTTAATGTTTTAGGAAATTGACAAACCTGCCGGTTTGTATGTAAATCAAGTTGCACCGCCTCGAAAGTCAAAACGACGAAGAAGATGAGAATGTCAGATTTAGAATAATTTTTACCTAGTAAAACATTGCAATCGTTGAAATAATGTTTTGCTTTTTTTAAAAAAGTTCTATGTTCCTAATTTTGTTTTTTTAATTTATTGCAGTCGTTTGAAAAGGAAGCTACCAAAAAAGTACTATGATAAGTATGAACTATACAAACCCTATAGAGTTGTTCATCTTTTTTCTTTAAATTTCATTTATTTCAAAAAAAAATTATCTTCAAATTTATTATAATATAAATTTAACGAATTGATGATTATATTATAACCATGAATTTGTTGATATTTATATTTCTTTTACTTTATGGATTGAAATAAAAAAAATCGCACATCGTAGCTTAACTCGATATAAAAAGAAGATGAAGTCAAAATGTTTAAGACGCAGAAAATTTTAATTTTATCATCTGAGGTACACTAGAATAAAAGGGGTGAATTAAATTCCTAACTATAAACTACGACAACGATTTGACTCATAAATTCAAACATCCAATATAAAAAAAGTGAATAAAAACGACAAAATTATTCGTTTCGAAATGAAACGGCTTTTAAAGAAAAAGGGTGATTTTCCTTCGTCTATTATTTTTCGTTTAAAATTAGTAAACGAAATGGAAATTGAGTAAGTAAAAAGGGAATGAAGAAATAATTTGGATGATAGAAAATTGTTTGGAGTAAATTGATGCTGTGCAAAAAGAATAGGAGGTAGAAAAAAGTTAAGTGACTGATGCTAACGACTTTATGCATGGGAATATAATTGTCTCCGGGCAGAGGTTTACTTTAATACGATAATAGTGCGACTACGCGAGGAGGCACTCCCCGCGATCGCGGGGCTCGCTCAAGAGTTCGCGTCTTCGAAGTGAAAGGTGGGCGAGTCGCCTGAACACGCTAGTTTATGCGCGCTTAGATACTCGGCTATGCTGGCATGGCAAGGTCCCCGCGCCCCCGGGTCAGAGGTTGGCTCACCCACTCCCCTTCCTCCAGCTGCGCCGCGCTAACCTCTCCTTCACTATTCTTCCTTTCAAGCGCGCTTTCAAGCTCTTTACCTTCGAGGATACAACTCCAGGAGGATGACATTTCGATCCAACCCATATGGATCATACATCCTGACTATCTCTTCTTTTACTCAAACTCATCCCATTCATAAATTTTATACCCTCTTTTTCAACTTGCAACATTTCCAAATTACGCAAAACTCCATTTTTGTCTGTCCAATAAAACCAAAAACACCTTTACTTTCAATACAATTCCAAACTCATGAAATAGAAGTTTTGTTTACATTTTTACATTTCACTTTTGCAATCCAATTTTGCAAATTAAAGCAATAATGTAATAATTCAATTTCGCAAATTTAAAAAAATCGGTGTTTACTCGTTTGCAATAATTTACTTTCTATATTGACTTTTTTTATTATTTTTATATTTTTTAGTTCATTGTTTATTATAAAATCCATACAAGTGTAAATCAAGTAATTATCAAAACATAAATCATTTGAATTCACATGTTTATAGACATCGGCGTCTATTATACTTGTAGCTATTCAAATAATCTATATCCTCCGAGGTATACCTTCAGGAGTCATAGTTTATTTTAGCTCAACGACGTTTCAGTGCATCATGAAAAAGTACCTATACGTATTACGAGAGAGACGCCTGCTAATGAATCGTTTTAGCGCAAACTTTGTACTTTCTGTTTCAACTTTGAAAAGATAAATTCGTTTTTTCTAAAATGAAACGTTCCAATTCTACTTTTTTTTTCTTTCGCCTCTATTTAAAAACTAATCGAATTTGCAATTCAATGCGATGAAAAATTAACCGTCCTTTGGTACGAAAATAATATGTCGAGCTAAAAGTCAATCACTTTATAAAAAGTGAACTGGTCCAAAGACGCTGTACATTTTAATGAATGAATCACAAATTCGCTTTATTGAAATAAACTCAATAGACGGAATGTAAAAATTGATAAATTTCATGAATACTTTTTATAACATAACCTTTTGTTTAATCAGGAATACATTTTGCAATGCGAATTTTTTTATAAACTTTTCTTATCCTTTTGTTGGCAACATTTTTATTTTGTTATAAAGAATACAAATTTAGAGGCCAAAAGTACTTTTTCTTTTAAATAATAATATAGTTATCTGCATCTTCATCTATGAAAGAAAACGTTATTTGCAAGAATTTTCTTCTAATGAAATAAAATTTATAGACGTTTTTCACAGAGTAATAACTCTTAATTTGTTGTAAAAGAAAAACCATTTTGACGTTACTTTATTCTGAAAACATGTTTATGGGATTTCTTAATTGTTGAAAAATGATATACAATATGACACCCAATGCTAAATTTGGAGCCAACGAATTAAAAAAGACACAAACTTCCTTGTTATTGTTTTCTTATAGATTATTGGCTATTATACATTTTTCATACCCAATTCTAAATTTTGATCCAAATTTCAAAAAAATTTCGTTGTAGTCGAGACCAAAATAATCTTCTTCAGTCCAGATTCCACTTGAGTAGAATTTGAATACGCGGGTACGAATATAAATTTTCATTAACAAGCCCCTCTTTAGAGTGTTCAATCAGGCGCAGTTCCTGGTTACAAAAGAAAACAAAACTGAATGAACCAATGAACAATGAAGAGAAAAAAAGCTGTATTTTTTGAAAAGTACGTCGGAAGCATGCGAGTGAAAAGAAAACGTGAGGTAAAAATTGTGGGTGTAGGTGTCGGAGGTAGCAGTCGGGGTTTTGGGGTGCGAAACCCGGGAGTCGCCGCCTGGAAGTGGGATGGTTGTCGTCATCGGAAAGGGGTCGAAGATGCGAGGGGTTGGAGGGTGCGTGGCGGCAACACGTGCGATGGCGTCAGCGCTCGTGACATCAGCGAAGCGCGCGCCAATGGAATCGCGCGACGAATGCGGTTCAGTCCATCGATCCGCGAGTGTCGCTCGGCGGCTATGACGTGAGCGCGCGGGTGACGTCACCGAAGCGCCGTTCGCCGCTTTACACACAGTACGGTTTTAATATAGCGGCGCGATCGGCGCTATTCAGACTCAGTTACGCGGAGGCCGGGCTTTCGTGCGATGCTGAGATTGGTCTCGGTCGCTCCGTCGGATACAGTTCGCCACTCAACCCAGTGAAACCCGAGCGATTCTTTTGTTTTTGTTTAACTAACAAACTTGACTAGAGTTGACAAGAGAGATTCAATTGAGTTTCAAGTCGAATGCTTGGAACTGTCTAACGGCCCGGGGATTTAAAATTTCGCCAGTTCTCGAAGGCTGCATGCGTGTTCCGCGCTCGGAGGTCCTCGAGCTCCTCGGCGAAGCGTTTTCGTCCGACAGGAACTACCTGAAAGAGCCACTGCGTGCTGAGGGTAAGCTTTTGCCATAAACCCTCTGAACATCAATGTCCCTATCGATCGTCTGACCGACTTCTCACAAAGCACGTGCGCGCCTCATCATCATCGCCTTTAAAGAGATAGATTTGAGTGCGAGATCCTAATCTGTGATCCAAAATTAAAAACACAAAGTCACAAATTCTTAACATCGCCCGCGTTGCTGTCGCCGGGCAACCAACAAGTGCTGGGACGCTTGTCCTCGAGAAGAAATGTGCCATGCGTACCGTGGAAGATGCCGGCACGGAGTCCACGCCAATGCATCACCGCAGCATCCAGCCGCCTTACCACCAACCGTCGGCCGACTCCAACAACAACCACGACCATCACCAGGACTTAGAATCCAATTTCATAACCCACGGCCCGGACCACTGGCCCAAGTGTAAGTTTTACCACTGTCATCTTTCGCGGGCTTTTGCATGAGCCTCTGGTGATGGTGAAACCTTTAACAGAGTTACGAGGCAAGGCTTTTTTGACAAACAGCAACGTGGGCACCCTGGACCCGCTGCTACCACAAACCAAAACCCAGATTAAGACCAAACAAATTTAGTCTGGCAGAGCTCCGAGTACCATCGCAACACTTTTTTTTTTCTCCTTCCTTATTTTCTTTCTTCACCCCTGATGGTTTTCTTTCGCAAATTCGACAGCAGGTATGCGGTAGTCGACGGCGGCATACCAAGCTGCACTTTTTCCCGCGATTTATTTTCGGTGAAAAATGTCCTAGGAAATTTGAAGAGACTTTTTTTTGACTCATCGGTTTTGGGACAGGTTTTGATGGGTAATTTTGGGGAAACCGTTTTGGAAATTCATATTCATTTTGGAGTTGGGGATAAGGTTGGAAGTAAACCTCAAGGAACGGGGTTCGATTCTCCATTCATACTTTTTTTTTATCCGGAAAATTGCACTTCCAGGTCGGATTATTCGAAGCTTGTATTTATGTATGACGGAATGAATGATTGATGGAATAAGATAATGACGAATCAGGTGGACTGTAAAAATATCCGAGAATTGTCGTTGCTCTCAAGAGGTGTTATTCCGAAGCGTGCGCCTCAACTAAATATACACCCTGCGCGGATTCCGCGGCTGCCTTGGCGCGGCTCTGAAAGAACGAGTCACGTTCCGTGACTCTTTTTTACTATTCGCAGGAGATAATTTTACCCCAGTCATCACGCTTTTGAATTCAATCCAAAAGGCGTCACACGGCGAAACAAGCACTCGTGACGACTAGCGCGGCGCGAAAAATAGCAAAAGTTTTTGCGCGATTGCAAAAGTCGGGCGCTGAGTTTGGGGGTGGCGAATCCACGCCAGCTACCTGACAGACGGCCGCTGGGTGGTAGTAGACGGTGTGTGCAAGCTTGACGTCATGCCTTCTCTCGCCCTCGGTTTGAATCGACCCGAGTATTCTATACGTCACGTTCGCCAAGGACGTGGTTGCGCTATTTTTGGCGCCGTCGACGTCGACGTTGCTATGAATGCACGGTTTTAGACGCGCGCACCTCCCTATTACCTTTTTATTTTGTTTTTGCACTCGAACCACGTGTTACTCCTTTTAAACAATTGGTTACAAAGTTTTGACGCTTTGCAAACATTAAAATATTCCATTAAGGGAAAAAAAAGTTGAAACAGTCATGGAGAGGGTGGTTTGAAGTGGAATTGCGATGCGAAACAATTTTGCATTCACTTTTTTTTCAACTTCTTGAAATCATTAAAAAGTGATTATACAATAATTTGTAACTTGTCCATCTGGTCAAATTAATTTATTTTGTGAAACTTTCATTTGCGTGGAATATTTTATTTGTGTATTTTATTCGTGGAATATTTTATTTGTAAATATTTTATTGAAATTTGTGCATCAATTTCTGTGACTAGGCAGTTAAAGTGGTTAGAAAAATGTTGAAGATGAAATCCAGTTAGTTTTCATGAAAGAAGTTGTTGAAAAGTTGAACGCCGTTCGACCCTTTGGACTGATTTGTAACTAGCAACTGAGAATTATTTTGGAATTAGAAAATCAGGTGACGAGCCGTGGCGATTCATCGAGTTATAAATGAGAAAGGGATCAATGAGACAGACATTCAAGGATCCGGCAATTTTTTAATGGAGCTCCAGATAATTTTGCGATGAAAAATGCAGTTCCCTCGCGAAAATAGACCCGCGGTCAGAAATAAGTCCCGACGTGGTCGCCACTAACCTACCTTATATACACGCTAATATCGGACCATCTAGATGGCTGCAATGTAGGTTACAAGGCCAACGATTTTACAGCGCAGTTTCAGGGTCGACCGAGGGCTCGGAACTATCGCAGAATTTCGTGGCTAATTCGCAGTTATCGAGCCGTCGCGAGGTACGATTTTATTTCAGCCGCTCGCTTTTAAATGCATCATTCATTCTGACATCATTCGGTTTAAAAATTTAACCCGATCGAATTGCGTCTTCAACTCAATTCTTTTATTGGCAAACAAACAAATATTCTAGCATTAAATTATACAATTTCGTCTCGACTGAAAAAACTTGAATTCAATTGAAATTAAATTTCAAAATTTAACAAAATTTCAAATTAAAAAAAAACAGTAAACGAGATTTTCGGGGGACAAAAGTCAGGGGAATCCCCGAGATGGTTTGGGGTAGGTCGAGCGATTTGGGATGGTAATGAAAAAGATCGGACGATCGTGTCAATGATCAAAGTTAAAAATAGTGCCGACGAGTTGCGTGGGCTGTTCCGTGGCGTGTATTAGAGGGAGCGCGCGCGAATTGCGGGGGTGCAGCGGCGCGATCGATGGACGGAACTGCGGCATTCACGATTACGTCATCGACGACGCCAGCGTGACGTCACCGCAGCAGGCGTCGCGACGGTACGATCAGCTGGGTCAGCTGACTCGCGAAACCCGGGTGGGTAGGTAGGCGGAAGCATTGCGATGCCATTTACAACCCATGCCTCGACGTTGCGCGAGGAATAAAAAAGAGTTGCAAGGCCGCGCGAAAACACTCACCAACAACAGCGTAACAATATCACTTCGCGAGTCTTATTTTCGCTGATTATCGCTATTCTAAACCCTCTTCCTAGATCAGCTTTAAAAATACACCTGCGGATTTACGTACTTTTGTAATTAGCCTAGGCTATTTTTGGAAATTGGTTTTTGAACTCTAACCCCTCTGACACTTGAAGGGTTAAAACTTCTTTGTTTTTTTTTTAGTTTGTTTTTAAATAGAAAATAATGTATCGATTGGGATTAAAAGTTGCTGAAGTATTTCAGAGGGTTAATTTTATCTTTCGAGGAATTTTGGTTGATTTTGAATAAGTTTTCGAAACGAGAAGTTGTTGAAGGTGGAGAAACTTGAAATCAACGAGACTAGAAGATTACAATAAATTGATAGTGCAACATGTTGTCAACCTTGAAACATTACTCGATGAGATAAAATACTTGCATAATCAGGCACTTTTTTATGCACTCCAAAAATTCGGTGTAAAGTTTGTAATGATGAGTTTTATAGTATGCTAAATTGCGTTGTATACATCTATAGATGTTTTTTCAAGGAGACAATAATTTCTTAAATTATCCATCTTGAGTAAAAAAGATCTACTACTATTAATATTTTCTTGGTTAGGCATTTTTTTTGTCCATGACTATGGCAGTTGAGTTGAATTTCATTATTTACTACACTAAATGAATAATGACAACTGAAAAATATCATAAACCAAATTTTTCAATCTAGGTTTATAAATAATGGAAATGGGGCAGAAGATCAAAACAAGTTACGTGTATTTTTCTAAAGAGGATCTTCTTCATTTGCATTTTCTTACACCTGGTTTTTTTTATAGTTAAGAGAAAATACATTCCAAAAAGATCATTTTTCTCACATAGTAAAAATAACAAACAAGACAAAAGTGTCCAAGTTAAAATGATCAACGAAAAAATTGAAATCAAAATGAAACGACATTTTTGTTGTGTTGAATTGTTTGAATTTGAATTCACAGTTAAGAATGTGGAATGGTAAAACAAAAGATTGGATTGCAGGTTTGAAATTGAATTTGATCGTGATAAGCATCGCGGATTGAATGCGTATAGAATGTTGTTAGATAGATTGTGACCAGCGATCATCGGTCCAGCTGATCAACGCTAATTGATCGGAGTGAAAGCATTTTCATGACAGTACAGACTCGCCTCTGTCCTTGACATAAGTAGTCGCACGTGACATACCAGGTATCCGCAAATCACAAAACCCGTTCCATCAATAACCGATCGGTACTTTCGTTATGCGGGCGATACAACTTTTCCCCATGCCGATTATCGTGCCGACTCTCATCTTCACGAAATCGATCACTTTGACACATTCGAAAGGTTTTCCCATTGTCACAATTTCCCCGCACGCTATACAAGACTTACGAAACGCGATGATCCGAGTTTGTTACACAAAAATTTTGTTTTCGATGACAACTTTTTTTTCTCCTCTCACCGTTATTTTCATTTTTGTATTATAGTCGTTGATTCTTTTTCGAAATTTTTTTTCAGGTTTTTTTTCTTCTTGACTCAAATCACAAGTTGAAACAAGTCGTTTAATTGAATTTGTTGGTCACCCCATTTTTTTAAAACCCATTTCTAAAAGACGAGATTGATTAATCAACAGTTCAAAAGAAAGTGTGGCTGTCCAGGAGATACTTCTTTCCCATTCATATTTTTTTATGTTTACTTTTTTTTTAATGAGGGACGTCAAGTTGAGTTGCACTTTTGAAATTTGAGTTTTTTTTTAAAAAAATAATAAATCAACGTTGCTTGTGATCGTAATTATTTTAACAAGACGTCTACATCGGTCTCGAGCGGTCAGTGCAGAAATCGTGGCCATGCATCTTTGTTAACCTACGTCCAGGAAACTATTCTCTTAGAAATTTTGCGATCGGAATTTAAATTGCTGAATAGTTTGAATTTTAGGCAGCAGATCAGGTTCGACAGACGACTTTCTTTTTATGGTAATCACCACGATTCTTCTTCTTCTACCTGTGAAGTTTTTATTATTATTATTCAAAACTACACAATTGTACTGCTTCAACCTGTAATCAATTTTTTTTCAATCGTGCAAAAAAAGATCAAAAACTTCAAAAAAAAATTAAAATAAAAGTGTTAACAAAATTTTGGAATAGTTAAAAAAAGAATTGAATGCTATTTTTATTAAAAGAAATTTGATGAAGTAAAATTTGCAAAAAAAATGAGTCTGAGAAATTGATAAGAGTGAGGGAGTATTTGCAAGTCCGTATGGTATTTAGATATCGGATAATTAGTTGCAGGTACTCTCGTAGAGGAACGTCGCCGAGACCGATGACCTCAGAAGGCAGTTACATACGTTTCATGTTAGGCAAAATCCTTTCTCTCGCGACTATCCGCCAACATCATGCGCGCCGCGGCAGACTCATCTTTTGCGGCTAATTGGAGCCGTCCCTCTGCATCTTTTTCTTTCTCTTTTCACTTGTTCGTTTATTCAATTATCATATGCCGATTTGCATTGATCATACACACACTCCTACAGACACGCCGCTGCACGTAACGATTCATGAATTCCTCTCATTAACAGACGTAACCGAATTTAAACTCGACGATCGTTCCCAAACTTTTCTTTACAAACATTTTTAAGTAATAATATAAAAGTTTGGGAAAAAGAAAGTTCCCGTCTCATCTTAAACTGGTTTCACAATGAACTTTTTTTCATCATTTTTGCATAATTTATTTATTTGAATATCCAATTTTCGGAATTGTATTTTTAATTTTTATTTTCTTTTTTTTAACTTTTGATGTTGTTTGTATTATTATTTTTTTTTTTTTTTGAAGGAGTGAGTTGTTTTTGAGAAACGGGAAAGGGAATAATGGTTGGCAAATAATTTGTTTTCTAAATCAGGGTCCGGTCTGTACAGATGCATTAATATATCTCAGTTAGGTGTAATGCGCGGGTTACGTCATTGTACACTTGCACCGCGAACAACTTTTCCTCGCGCGTTGACCCTTCGGAGCATTTTTTTAACCTCATCTCACCCGCTTAACCAATCGGTGCCTCGGCAGAACGATCGTCTTGAAACGGGTCGCGAGTCAAATGTATGAGCAACATAAAATTAGCCGACTAAAATGTTGCACGATCTCAACTTATCGGCTCCATCAATACTCTTCCACAATTTATAGTACACTCCCTAAAGCAGATGTATTGTTCTGCACTGTTATTAATAATTTTATGTAATATCTTCGTCACTTCGCTCTTTATTCAGACTTATTTCTCATCTTTCTTTTCATCTGTCATTTCATTTTTACATTCCAAAAAACAAATACAATTTCTAAAATTATATTTCTATTTTTTTAAACAAATCAGTTGATTTCAAAATAAAATTTTTTCGTTATTTATTTTTTACTTTTCATCTGTAATTTAATTGTTACATTTCAAAAAACAGATACAATTTTTAAAATTATAATTCAATTTTTTTTAATAAATCAGTTGATTTAAAAATGAAATTTTTTTTTTTTTTTTTTTTTTTTCACTAATTGGAGTATAATCTAGGTAAAGTCGATTTTTCTCAGACGAATCTGGGAATTGCTTAGTCGATGTTGTTCATTTCCAAGCTTTTAATTCGTATTCTAAAATGGGTGCTAAAACGTATAGCGCATATTCTGTCGTAATTAAGACCGGTTCGACGAGATCCTATACGAACCCATACCGAACTCTGCAGCATTTTCGATTACGTAATTTTATCAAGGCACGGATGCATCCACGTCGGGCATATAGCCTTAAACTTAAATTTATTCATTAATATGCCAATTAATATATTCAACGATGTCATGTCTCCAGCACTCAGCATCGTTCTCAACGCTTCACTCAGTAACTTTTTACCATCGACAATAAAATTCATTTATCTTCGGGCTTTCCCATTTATAACAAATAAAAATTACCAGTCATTTTTTCCCCAACAATTCATCAATTATAAAGTCCCAATAAAAACCTTACGAAATTGATTCCCGGAAGGAGAGGTTTAATTTGTTCACTCTTTTGCGAACATTCGAGTTTCGCTTTTCAGCTAACGACTTTTATTTATTCGTCAAGTATTTTTATTGTTTTTAAATTTGCGAGAGGAATAAAATGGCGAGGAGATTTCGATGCTTGCGAAACTGGAAAGCGTGCATGTGCAACGGATGAAGGATGAAAAAAATGACAAGAGATACGGTTCGGAACACCTGGTACGAATATATTTGGAGATTATCGCGAAAGCACTTGATATCTTATTTGAAGCGCGAGTAGCGCATCCTCCGGCGCGACCGTTACTTCCTCTGATTTACCGACTTTCAGACTTTCGCCGGTGAACGATGAAACGAATGCGCCACTGCACCCACGACGCATCATTTATTCGCTCTTGAGAGTCGAGCGCTTTGCGCATAGATATTTCTTTATTTATGGACGGCTATTTCTTACACGCGTTACCACTTTCGCGGCGGCCGACTCGAGAGTCGCTCTTGGGCTCGGCCGACAACACACGAGAGTAAGCGAAGGATCGAAAGCTACGTTGCTCTCACGGTAGTTGATTTGCCGTAGGGTCAGGGGGCAATATATCTACCTTTACTCCACGTCCTACCACCGTATCGTGTGTCGCAAGTTTATATACTTTTCATCTACGCCAATTTTTATATCTCCTACTATTTTTTCCTGTTTTATCACTTTTCAGCACAGAAGTTGTACATCATCCAACTAGGCAGAGAAGCTCCTACTTCTTCAACTTTGCTTTTTCAAGTTTGCAAATTATTCAGTTCTAGTACAAACTGGGGAAACTCAATTTAACAGTTTTTTCCCTCTTTTTCACTTTTCAGCACAGAAGTTGTACATTATCCAACTAGGCAGAGAAGTTCGTACTTCTTCAACTTTGCTGAGTTTGCAAATTATTCATTAGTACAAACTGGGGAAACTAAATTTAACAGTTTTTTGATTAATAGTTGTTAATGGAAGAAGTAAATTGAGCGAATTGAGAAAAAATGAAACGATCAGTTATTTTGTGACTTTTTCAATTACTATTTTATGCAACGATAAAAAGTGTTGGGATAAAAAAAGAGTTCTTTTTTTCGTAAATTGTCATAAATTGCGCGAACTTAATGATAGTTTTTGAGGAATGATGGATGATTATCAAATTATCACTAGGAAAACTTTCATTTTCGGATGAGTAGTTTTTAGCGAGAGAATCGCCATCATAAATTCGCAACATAATTAAATGGTGATTGCACACGTTGTGGAATACAATGCTGGCCCTGACAAATCGTGCATCTTTCGTTTGGCTCTTCCTTCTCGCGCAGACGTTGACGGATTGCTTATATAATCGTGACTACCATGGACAGACGCTAAGCATGTATTTTGTCCCCGAGACTGATTATCCGCGGCGGCTTGATAGCGTGCATTTATGACACGACTTAAAAGCAACAACGAAATTCGTTAGACCACTTTCTCCTTTCTTGGCGAACAGTCTGAATTGCCCATTCAATCCCTCTCAACAATAATTTTCCAAACCTTTTTTTCCCCGCTTCTAAACGCCGAGGTATGCAAAATTGTTGTAATCATTTCCTATAAATCAAGAAAATTAGTTGCCAAGCTCTAACGGTCCTGAGAAATACAGCGCGAAACAGGATAAGCGCTGCAAAATAACGTTGTTGCTGATGGCGATGAGAAAAAAAAAGGCCGGCCGTTTTTTTTTTCATGTTTCAAATTGAGTACCGATCGTTAATTAAGAATCAAATCCATGTCACTTGCAACATAAATGGAATATAGTGTGATTGAATTTGCTTGTATTTCATTCATCTAAGCACTTTGCGTGTAACGGATACTTGTAATTCAGGATTATCGAAGGTCAATTTGAAAAAGATAAATACTCGCACGAGGTCGCATCTACATCAAGGAGGAAGTCACAAGTACACAACGTGGGCGACTGCAAAATTCCGCTATGTATTTATTAAGATTGCTCGTACAGATTACGATCTTCGGGACGAAAATTTTCACCGTCTCATCCAGAGTAATAAATTTGGTCTCAAGTCAAAGGCTTCTTGCTCAATCAGTGAGGAATTAGCACATCGACGAGATTCGGTTGAATTCAAAGTTTGTTTGTCGGAGGAAAAATTGGAAATTGGGAAAGAAAAAAGTGCTTGGAATGTGATTTGAATGAAATGTCAACACCGAGAAGTCGAGGAAACGCAGAATCTTGCGAACTGGTGCGTAACCGATTGAGAAGTCTATGTCGTGGTTGGTGGTGTCTGGATGAGCGTCTTTGGTGTCTTCGGGGAATCCAACCAACCAGACCTTGCGATCGTTGCACGTGACAGCAAGTAGAGAGGCGTGGTTGTTTATTGAGTGGGACGGCACAGCGTTTGTTCGCTCCTCGTAATCCACTTGGCACACGCGCCCTACTCTTCCTTGCAATTCCTTCTACCCTCCCTAAATACCTCCTTTGCATTATTATCATCTTCATAAACAATTTCAGTTTCGATTTTCAAAATCATCATCTTCACCACAACTTCAAAATTTCCACCAAAACACATTTACCTCATTCAAAAATCAAAAAAAAAAGAACCAAAACACATTTTGAATTCCCAACTGTTAAATTTTGAGTAATGTAAAAGGTTTGATTTGTTTTCTGTCAAATTTGTTTTGACTTAACAGATCAATTAACTTTCTCTTGTTTAATGTGGGAGAAAAAAAATTTGTTTTTCTCAAACAGACTTGTTTTCCAAAATTTACATGAGCTACCGAGGGAAAACAAAAATGTAGGAAGCACCCAGCGACTTGGGACTGAACAGATTTTCGATGTTTATCGACGACTTGGTTCAAACATTTTACATTAGTATATTATAGTCATCAAGATTCGTTTCATGAGATTAACTCTGTCTATAAATCTTAAACTGTCGCGTCACAAAAACCAGCGTCTAACACAATAAGCAACCCGACACCGAGTTTGAGACCCTCGCAAACTTTTTAGCGCGGTTCCCCTCGCCACACGTACGCTAACGTATTCCTTAATAACATTTAATTTTTTTCAATTCGTCTCTGGTAATAATTTACACAACAGTATAACATTTAAACAACCATGTATCCCGGAGGAAAAAGTGTAAAACAAAATGTTAACAGTGAAAATCGAGGCTCATTCGTTATTGTACATTGTAAAAGTTTATTGCAAAAATGGATGTAAGAATTATTACATAAATTAGTCGTATGAAAATTCGAGGAAGAAGGTGTATGATAATTGTTTGTTTTTTGTTTTATTCGTTACCTGGACTGTGAAACAAAAGGCGCGATGGATAACAAGAAGGGATGACATGGTCGGGGTACTATTTTAAATGCCACTGATTTTATATCTCCCCTGAGAAATAAACACGACTATATAGAGCATCTCTAGGTGCAAACACCGTTAGTTGGGACGGAAAAATCGGCGAGGCAACTCAGGCTCATTAACACTCTTCTCTAACTCAAAAGATAACGAATCTCGGGAAGAAAAGAAAAGTTTGCGATTTATACTCGGGCGCCGAACAAGATTTCGACGGAACAAAAAAAATATCGGTTGCAACAAAAAATAAAGACGGAGAGTTGTGTGTGACACGGCGGCATGCAGACGGAGCTTTATGATATGGACGAGAGAAGTTGATGAGAGCGCGATTACATAATGATAAAGCTGAGAGAAGAAGTTGACTAAAGAGAAAGCATAGATGAGATTACGGTCGATTAATTATTGCAATCCACGGACGGATAGATGTGCGGCAACCTAATTTTCGAAGCGCGAGTGAGAGGAGCCAGGTTTCGAAGATAGAGCGAAGACGAGTCAGTGAAAGTAGCCTTCGAACCGAGCCGGTTGACCGGCTGGCCGTAGCCTATCGCG
This sequence comes from Telenomus remus, assembly GCA_020615435.1. Taxonomy (NCBI): domain Eukaryota; kingdom Metazoa; phylum Arthropoda; class Insecta; order Hymenoptera; family Scelionidae; genus Telenomus; species Telenomus remus. The sequence goes on along the minus strand of CM036339.1, from coordinate 8,445,325 downwards.
AATAGTCATTAAAACGAAGGTTGCCTAGATTTTCGAAACGCTCTCGTGTCCTCGTTCGCGTTCCTTTCGCGACCACCTCGCCGGACACCGGAACCGAAGAGGCTGCGAAAGATGACCACCATGGACACCTCTGCACACTATCCAAAATACTGTACGAAACTCCCAAACCACAATTTTTTAACAATAACAGCATTTTATTTTGCTGGTAGATTTAAACTGTTAATTTTAAAGTGGGATAATTTAAATTCAAAACATTTGCCTTTTTTTTCTCTCTTTTCTTTATTTTTTTTCATTCGTCATCGCTAGTATCTTTGAGGTAGATAAAACATTACGCATCCAGGAAGGTCGACCAGATTGTAAGTTGCAGAAATTCTGATGAGAAATGTAGCTTCGCCTAGTACTTATGATATCATTAAGTTTTACGACACAGCGAATGTGTCGAATCTCGCATCGCAAATGCACGCCGAGTCGATTTTTAAATCGCGTTCTCCTATCAATCGTAAATTCACTTTCAATATCATTTCATCAGCGAGCGCGCATTAATTAAGTAAACGCTCCTCTGGTTTCGTAATGCCGCGTGATTTTTTCATCTCACTCTTTCGCTCTCTTTCTTTCTCACTCATGAATCCGCAGTTGGAGAAAAGACATAATATTAAACGTTTTGTGGAATTGTTTCTTTTTGCAGGGCAGCTGCACTCGCCAAACGGAGACAGTGACAATAGTAACGGCAGCCAGCGAGCGCTCGCCGTTACACGCATCGATATAGAGCAGCAGCGTCATCGACAGCAAAGTCAAACTCCCCTGTCCGAAACTGTACCTGTTCCTCTTCATACCTCGACTAATCACAACACTAATACAACCACTACAACCGCCTTTACCGTCGCTTCAAGTATGCTTCTATTACAAACTCAGGTCAGTACAAATTTTTTCATCCACCCACCTTGGGCGCCACTTTTTATTCGTTATTTTTTCTAAATTATTCTTTGTTTTTTTTTTCGTAGCCCCGAGTTGGGCGCCACTTTGTATTTAATATTTCTAGAGTATTTTTTCTTGTTCAATAATTTAAAAATATTGTACAAGTTATTACTAATTTTTGTAGTACATCAATGTGATTATAAAGAAAGAAAACAAAAGAGTTAGAATTAAAATAATATCACCAAACGTCTTTGTTCGAAACAGACCGGTGGAATTCGCAGTCATCGCTCGGTTAATATCTGCATAGCAATATGTACCCGGATCCCAAGTACCGTCCTGTAACCTGTTTCCATACGTTTGCATACGAGCGATTAAACACAATGCAAAGAACAAAGAAGCTGTCGCGCGCGCGACTATGACAGCGAAAAAAAAAATACATTGGCATCCGCGAATAGATTGCTCTCACATAATCGCCGATAAGCGTCTGCGAGTGACTGCGAGCGAACTTTTTTATTTTCCTTTCTTCCTAGCTTCTCTCTCTTTGCTCGTCCTAAAATTGTCATAATCGATTAAGTGCAACCCCCTCCCTGGGGAGCAACTTGCGAAATGTCAACCGTCGGAGATTAAATGTTTCCCCTTTGTCCTTCTTGTGTATATTAATGCACGATGTTACAATCGAAAATAGACCCTCGAATTATACAATATTTCAACGCCAAATTTGATGAACCATTTTGTTGTCCGCAGAGTCCCTTCGGTTGCAGTAGCTTCGCGGATCTGCTAACTGGAACTTATAGCGACACCGCAGATACCGGAAGTCTGCCGGAAGAGCTCGATCCGTTTCCGGAAATCCAGCTGGGTAACCCGCATCCGGAAGAACCGTCCCATAATCATCCCCAGGCTGCATCCTTAACTGACGAAGTACAACCCGATTCTCTCAGGTAAATATTGGTCTTTTTCGCTCGTCAGTTCTAAAAAAAGAGAAAGACATTAATGATCAAAATGATTAATGATGTAAAACAAATTGTAGTCCAACGCCTCTACCAAGTTTCCAAGAAACCTACACGATCCAGCGATATTCGCGTCAAGAGTTACTGGAGCTGGGCATTAAAATGGACGACGACTGTTATTCGCCGTACTCGTGTGGCTCTAACTTTGGACAAGAGTTTGCACCTTATCAGAACCATCAGCAACAGCAACATCCAGCTTACTTTACTGGCGAGTCCGCACCGACGCCGAGCATAGTCGCGAACTCGCAGAATCACCATCCGGAGACGTACAATAGCGTGCCGATGATGTATGGGCCACCGCAGAACACCAATGTGCAGCCTATAATTGGGTCGAACGACATCAGACCGGTACTAGCGAGCCAACGCTCGCGCAGAGCCTCTCTACCGCCTCAGCAATCCGACTCTACAAGGTACCTAAAAACTATCCAAACTATTATCACCATCCTATAGTTTTATTTTTACCTTTCTTCCTTCTCACGATTTGAGTCTTTGTTTCATTCTATAATTGTGATCGAATTCACTTCGACGTAATCAAATTAGACGTAAATATCTGAGGAATGTGTTATCGACTTGCGTGTGACGCGTGAATTGTCAATTCCCGTTCCAATTGAACGAGAATAGCTGGACTGATTCAAACAAAGATTTGACGCAATTATTAATCGCGTCTGATCAAAATGACGACATTCGTTTTTGCATGAACCCCAATCGGATGTACGAATTTTCCTCTCATTTTTTTTGCATTCAGTTTGCGAGCGTAATTCAATTGAGATACAGCGGAATCTGAAAGTTTGATCATAACTGATCATCTTGTTCCAAAATAAACATGAATGAAAGTCTAAAAAATCATGCTTGTTGCTTTAATTGGATAAAGTCAAGGAGGAATAATTAATTGTCTGGAGTCTGCGTGAAATTGAGTATGAATGGAACGTTGACATTTGCAGTAGCTGCGAGTCACCCAAATCACGAGGTAACAATTCGTCAACGGGGTCACCATCGCCGGCGAGCGAGCGCGCGCCGCCGAGCCCGAGCCAACTCTGCGCCGTTTGTGGCGACACCGCGGCCTGCCAGCATTACGGCGTGCGAACCTGCGAGGGATGCAAGGGATTCTTCAAACGGACAGTACAAAAGGGATCGAAATACGTGTGCCTTGCTGAAAAAGCTTGCCCGGTTGATAAGAGACGAAGAAACCGATGCCAGTTTTGCAGATTCCAGAAGTGCCTCATGGTTGGCATGGTCAAAGAGGTAGATACAATTTTATCTTTGCAAACAAATCTTTAAAAAATTAAATTAAAAAAATTAAATTTATCTGCAGGAATATTTTTAAACAATCAATAATGTAGCAATTAGAATCTAATAGTTAAATCTAGAAATACCAAAAAAGATTTTGAGAACTGAAAATTTTACACATACGAAATTGTACATTTTATTTATAATAATAGAATATAAAAATATAAAGAATGCAGTTTATATCGCAATGACCCAATAATTTTTTTACCTTTGACAGTATCTTTTTTTATATTGTTACAACAACACTAAATATAAATTTTTTGCAAGAAATAAATGATTATGTTTAATGTACAATTCTTCACTTGTCGAACGACATAAATCTAAATTTATAAGTTATAAAATTTTATGTTCTCTATGTAGACATCACAATTTACGTCTTAACTGTTTATATTACATCGTGTTGTACATTTCTTACAAGTACAATATCATTTTCACGATTAGTTGAGAGTTGAAATTTCGAATGAAACGATAATTAAATAATAATTAATTTCAGGTTGTGAGAACGGATTCGCTGAAAGGTCGTCGAGGTCGTTTGCCATCGAAACCAAAATCACCGCAGGAGTCGCCGCCGAGTCCACCAGTGTCGTTGATAACTGCCCTGGTGCGTGCCCACGTTGATACTACACCCGACAGAATGAACCTCGACTACTCGCAATACCGTCCGGACGACCCGCCGATCAGCGAGATGGAAAAGACTCAGCAATTTTATAATCTCCTAACGTCGTCGGTCGATGTGATTCGAAATTTTGCTGAAAAGATTCCCGGCTTCACGGATCTTCTGCGCGATGACCAGGTAAACAAAGAACTGAAACAAAAACATGTTTTTAATTTGTTCAAAGAAATTGCATTTTATAAGAATAATAAATCATAACGAAGTTTCAAGTTTTGTAAGATTTGAAACTTTGTCGGATGAGTTTTATGGCATTTTGCAACGGGGGATTCCGAGAGCTTACGAGAGGCATTGCTTCTTTTCTCGTCTTGCATCGATCAGCTGTACATTTTTGAAAAGGTCACTGTCGGTAATGATTCGTCGTATTTTATAGAGACGCTGTCTAAGTGTAACGAGCCATCACGCACGTTTACGTGATGGTGCCAGATTTGATGTACGCTCGTTCCCCCGGCCATTTCTTTTTCAACAACTTTTTTCGTTTCCATCATCCTTTTTATGTCCCGACACTTCATTCATGACGACAGAAATGTGTATGGAACGATTATTTTCATTTGCAGGAATTTCTCTTCTTGTCGGCTAGTCTGGAACTGTTTGTGCTGAGATTGGCTTATCGCACACGCGTCGACGACAGCGAACTCGTGTTCGATAATGGGATGGTGCTCTCACGCGAACAATGTCAGCGAAGCTTCGGTGATTGGTTCCATGGAATCTTAGACTTTTGTCAGGCTCTGCATGCGCTCGATGTTGATATCAGCGCCTTTGCTTGCCTCTGTGCACTTACCCTAGTCACTGGTAAATTCGCACTTTTATTAATATTTTCCAATATTCAAAAAAAAAAACAACAAACAAATAAACCAATTTTTCAAAAAATTTAAAAAAAACTATGCTCTCCAAAAACTAATCTTGGTTTTTGTTTTTGACAATTCGAAAATTAATCAATACTATAATTTTAGTTTTACATTTAGTCAACTGTGAATTTGAGGATTAAACAGAAATATGGTTTAAATATTACAGATAGACACGATCTGAAGTTTAAAAAAATGATGCTCTCCAAAAACTAATTTGATTGGTTTCTGTGTTTTGACAATTCTAAAATTAATCAATACTAAAATTTTAGTTTTACAATTAGTCAACTGTGAATTTGAGAGTTAAACAAAAATATGTTTTAAATATTACAGATAGACACGGTCTGAAAGAGCCAAGACGAGTGGACCAGTTGCAGATGAAGATAATATCGTCTCTGCGAGACCATGTGACGTACAACGCGGAGGCACAGAGAAAAGCGCAGTACCTGTCGCGGTTGCTTGGCAAGTTGCCCGAGTTGCGCACACTATCAGTGCAGGGTCACCAGCGTATCTTCTACCTGAAGCTGATGGACCTGGTGCCAGCGCCGCCCTTCATCGAGGCCATGTTCATGGCCACTCTCCCATTTTAAAAAAAAGGAAAGAAGAAAAAAGGCACGTAGACGACGGGCTTGAGACAGCATTATGATATGATTTCGCGTTATTCGCGTGGGAAGCCCCAAATGCCACGGACGAAGTCGCAACTTTTGTACGCGACTCTTCGCCGTTTAGCGCTAGATTTTCTAATTTTGTACCGGCAAATTGTTTCTTACTTATTTTATTGTTTCTTAACTTCGAATCAGCAATGGCATTTCGCCTTCCCACAATAAGGCTCACGATAATCCCGGCCAGAATCTCCAAATAAGTTTTAGACTGTAAGCGCTGTTTCGGGAGCGAGAGAGACAGAAACAAAGATGTTTTGAGGCGCGATTAGCGTGAGTCCCCTTGAGTTTATCGAGTTATGTTCCACGAGCGATTTGCGTTCTCAAACGAGTACCAAGATTTTTCAAAGAAAATTCAACACTTGACACATATCAGAGCTGATTGCTCCCATGCTACTCTTGCATCCCGCACTCAAATAAGTCCAACCTGAAGCGGCGCGGCGCTCTCTTATGGACCGGCTTTCGAAGCGTCAAACCATGACTTTGACACTAAGCAAACAATGTTCCACTTCGAATCCAAGATGAAAACAAGAATTTCATTTTCATTAGAACCAATTTAAGTGTAGATTATAAAATGTTACTCCATTTGAAAGGGGTGATTATTTTTATTCTTTTTTTTTAATTATTATGAAATGTGATTTTTTTTAAAGCATCGTCTTGTATGTATACTACGAGCGCGAGGATCCTAAATCACGGCGGGCTCGCAAACTATCGATCCCGAGAAACCTAGATACTCTTACATTTATGTGATTTTAGATCGATAAGCCAAGTTGATACGACGTCGTTTTAATAACTGATCGAGACCCTGATCGGTGAACAAAAAAATGTATTTATTATTATACACCGGATGAAAAACGGGCGAGTGCAAAACGAAACAACACATTTGCGATGATAAAACGACGCCGGGATAAAGTTACTATTACGTTATGATGTTACTTTTAACCGAACTAACGTAGATGATTATTGTATTTATATACATATTGCAAAACTTTACTATTTTATGTACTTTTCGCGATCGCAACAACGCACAGGCTCACACAAACGCGCGCAAACCACATATCCTACATGTTACAAAGTGTAGATCGACTTTTTTTGTAAAAACAATTTTTGTTTCATTGAATTCTCAGTCTGTGAATTGTTGTTTTTTTTCGAGTTCGAGCATTTGTTGAACGAAAAACGAGTGATATTATACAATCGTGCAATATCGTTTTTTATACTTTTTGTATGGCTTACGACTAATTGCGATCGCGAATAATGTGCCGCTGCTATAACTATTCTGCATTACTATCGTTGCTCTACCACTATTACCGCGAGCCAACTATCACATTTCATTATTCCATTACTGTTCATGTTTATCTCTATATCTAATGTTACTCTTCTCGAACTCTACTTTTTTTGTTCTCTTCTTTCTACCTTTCGTTTAATAGCCGCTCCGCGATTGTCGATTACTCATCTTCTTCTAATTTGTTTGTTAGTTTATGTTCCTTCTTTTCGCGTTGCAAAAGAAATTCGAGAAATACAGTGCTTGGAAATTTCGATGTCCTTAGAGCCTTTAAAAATTACATTTTTAAACGACTATACAAAACGCAAATTTTCGCTTAAATATAGATTAAGGTTTAAAATTAATAGGCGAAGAAAATCAGTCTAAACAAATTGACTTAAAATATATTTTAATGTTTATAACAAAAATGAATGATGTATAATTTTTATAATCAAGTATAACGACAAAATGGGTAGACGAAAATTAAAAAAAAAATAACCATTTTTGTGTCTAACGCCTAAACAAAATAAAAGATGTCCTGAGAAAAGAATATATTTTGTCTTTTGGTATTGACGTTGTGATGTTGAACGATTTTATCGATAAGTGATTTTTTATAATAATGAATTTGTATATTTTTATATTTTCATTGGTGATAAGTGTAAATATTTTTTTAGTCTTCAATTGTACTTATTACCAGGAAGAAAAAAGACACAACAACGTTGAAAAACAAACGAATCTCTTTTTTTAGAAAAAAAAAATCAATAAATCTAAAAAATTGTAGATTTAAATTGATATAAACTTGTAGTTTGCATATAACCAGCGCAATAGATGAGATTTTCATAGAACTTCGTAAAATAAATGTGTAAATCGTTGTTATAATACAAACTTAGTAAATTGTATATTAAGACAAACTTCTAAGCGACCTTTCTTTCAAAGATGCGATTTTAAAAAACGTAATCACGAAAAATCTCTCGTAACGCTTTCGAATAATATGTACAACATCGAAATTTCCAAAACCAGTCGAGTTACAAAATGAGAACAAAATTTTTTTGTCAACAAATTTCTATCGTTATTGTTATAATTTTTTATATTTTATTATCGTAATTATCATCGTATTATTTTCGCAGCAGGCTCTGTGAAAAAGAATCAATCGACACGAAAGTATTTCACAATATTGATTCAACCGAAAATATATTGATTAATAAAGTAAAGAGTAAAGTATACCTTTATATGTAATAGTACTTCGCATTTAACCCTAGAAGGGCACACTGTTCAACGTGGACTGCTTATGGGAAATGAAAATTTCCCATACATGATGAAACCGAAAGTGTTTGCAAATTCGAAAGTATGCTCATGTAGGGTTAATAAGAAGGAAACACAACTCGCAACGACAATTTCAAGCAAAGGATTGGTTTCAGCGAAAAGTACCTGAATCTGAGGCGATGTCTTTTTATAAACGACACGTTAAACTTCTCTGTTAAAGGGATCTAGAAATGGCGATATAGAACAAATGCAATTTTACACTTTTGTAAACGAATGGTCCAAACAAGAAAAAAAATAACAAAAAAAAGTGCAAAAAAATACAAATGAACCTAAAAGAGAAACCGATTGGCATTGTATATTTTTAGACAACTCTGCTGCATATTCTATGACATATGTAATACCGAATGGACTCGATTGTTTTTGCGATAAGTTTTTCATGAGTCTGACAACTCAACTTATTCATATCCCTTGTCCAGATAATTTAATCGCGTACGCTAAGACAATTTGTTTCCTCGATGTTCTTAATAATGAGAAATTAATAATTGAATGTACCAAAACTCTGCACAATAGAAGTACGTGTAAATAAATATTGTATGTAAATATCATATTCAACGATCCATTAATCTGCGAGCTGGTAAATTTTATGACAAAAAAAAAAGAAGAACCCAAGACAGCCTCTACTTTTTTGACTACACTGTTTAATTCATTGCATTTGAATTGTGATTGTTTTCATGAACGATTGAAAGAGATGTCAAGTCCTACAAAGTGATTTATACTGAAAGTGCCTTCTGGCTTGGAACAAGTGTCAGAACAATTGAAGCTTCTTGTGACTTTCAATGTTCGTTCAAGTTTTTATCTTAAACTGAGACTATTATTGAGATCATTCTATTGATGTACAACTCGCGTTTGTTTGTTTTTTTGTATTCTTTATCCATAAAACAAAGCAAAGGCATAAACAAATTATACTGTGTAATTACCATTAGCGATTGTGTGCGTCAATAAATAATTTGCATAAACTTACTAACCTTGTTTTTCTTCAAAAATATTTATTCATTAACGAGCATTAAATATTAGTGTTTACAAATCAGCGAAGAAGTCTGAGGCGTTTCCCATCTGACTGCTTGGCAGGTTGTGTCGCATCTGTTTTTGTTTGCCACCTTTCAGCGGCTTTGAAGTGTCCAAAGTCTCGAAATATTCCACGTTCCAAAATTTGACGTCGTTGTTGTGAGATGACGAGGCGATGAAGGTTCCGTCGTTGCAAACATCCAGCCCTTCAACCGGAAAATCATGTTGTCCAACGATTCCCAGATGACGATTTGGAAAAATACTTGTTGCTCTGATATAAAAAAATGATCACAAATTAAAAATCATTAATTTATGTAACTATAATTACATTCTTTTATCAAATCAATTTAATATACCTTAAAAGTCCACTCTCATCGCCAGTTACAGCAATGTTATCGGTTATGGGGATCATACACTGAATGGATTTTTTCGTAAGACTTGGAAGTTCATCGGTGTGCAGTCCGAACTCGCCCCAGTTAAAGATGTACATCTTACCCTTGCTAGTTGTGGCTAAAATTTTGGAATCTCGTTTGAACAAACCGAGACACGTCAATTCCTCGTCGTACTCTTCGCTCTATAAAATAAAATAAAACAGTTCAAAAATTGAAATAAAAAAATTGTTTATTGATGTTTAATTTTATATTAGACAATGAAAGTCGTTTTTACTTGGACATGCATGGACTTTGCAGCCATGTTATAAGTTGTGAGAGATCCATCACCACCGGCGCAAACGAGGTACCTTTTGTCATCGTTTGTTATCATATGGCTCACAAAATCTTCCATGTGTTTCAGGCTAAATACCGGCTTATCTGTTGGTTGTCTCCTGTCCCACACTGAAAAACCGAGAGATCAGATTAGATTCTGCTAGATTTTTAATTTCAAACATGTATGAATAAATCATATAAAACTTTACTTTTTACTGTTCCATTTTCATCTCCGGTTGCAAATGTGTTTTCACTTATCACTGTTAAACAGTATAAAGGTTCACTAAAAAAGGAAATATTGATTATTAATTGATTCTTATTAATTAATTAATAATTAATTATTAATTAAAATTATTAATTATTATTTTTTATAAGTTAAGATGAAGTATAAAATCACCAAAATCATTATGTAAAATTAATAAACTTATGAACAACTTTTCACAAATCACAAATGCGCATCTTTTTTATACAAAATGAAGCACTTCTCTGGGCTTCGTGACCATTTCGCTACAGATCGCAGTCAGTTGACTATCATCAACTGTCCGTCAGACGCTCCAAGGGTGTTTTGGGAAGTCTAGACAATTGCTGTCGCGAGTAGATTCGTTTTGAATAATAATTTTGACTTGTTAAAAAAGTGTTTATAAGTTTATTCATTTTACATTATGATTTCGGTGATTTTATAGTTCAACTTGTACATTTGAAACAGCGAACGATGAAAAATTTCTGAGTTGTAGCATTAGATGCGCCACTGGATCCACACGCTTAGTACATCCCAGGACACCATGGAGTACGCATGGTCAGTACATCCCGGGACACCGTGGAGTACGCATGGTCAGTACATCCCGGGACACCGTGGAATACGCATGGTCAGTACTTCCCGGGACACCATGGAGTACGCATGGTCAGTACATCCCGGGACACCATGGAGTAAGGATGCCTGGCAGATCGAGTGACATCACTTGACCCGCGGAAGCCATAGATCATGTGACGCCATGGGACTTGCAGCGGCAGTAGATCCAGCAATGTACGTAAGCAACTTTTCCGCTCATTACATCGCATGTTGTTTAATATTATAGTTAAATAGCTTTAAAACTGAATTATTTTTTATCGGCTTGTAATTTTTTCATTCATGTTGAAGTTTAGGTGATTTTAAAATTTTTCACGCGTTTCATCAAAATATTTGGTAGTAATGATAAATTATTGATATTAAAATAACAGTTAATAATAATACAATCAAAAGTTTTAATATATTCAAAATACTTGAACTTTCTTTTCAAAAGATTTCTTTAGAGTTTTCATTCACTGTATTTCTTTTAGTTAATCATTTAACTTTAACACATGGTTTATATTTTTGTTACGATTTTTAGTTGTTGAATCGAAATACATTGATAAATATTTTTCGAATCATACAAATATGGGCAAAGTTATGATCAAAATCATTATTTTCCAATCTGTTGCTTTGTTTGTATGACCACCTTAAAACGAATGATTGTCACTATAGATACATTAGTATTGTCGCGAAGCCGGTAAGCCGTCGACGGACGAACCTTTACCAACTTGGTTCTTCGTTGGTATCGTTCAAGCACTCGGTTCGTCTGAAGATAGGATGACGAAACTTAGAGACTGGGGCCCTGTAACGCGGGCCTTGAAAAAGATACTATGATCATAGGACCATTCGAAATTTATTGTGGGAATAAAATGAACCAGACGAAAATAACATTTTTTATTTGCTCTTTTTTTTTTGATTTGCAATTTTTGTTGGAGTGTAAATATTGAACCATTAGAAATTAATTATTTTTTTCGAAATAAACTCGACCGATGCACATAGTTCAATTTGTTTCATTTCTGTATGTAAATTTTCTGTTTCAATAGTAATCGTAATAGCAATAAAGAATATTCAGTAGTTTGATGTATTATAAAGTAATAATATGAAGTAGTTTGATCGCGATAAATGCGCATCTTTTTTTATACAAAATGAAGCACTTCTCTGGGCTTCGTGACCATTTCGCTACAGATCGCAGTCAGTTGACTATCATCAACTGTCCGTCAGACGCTCCAATGGTGTTTTGGGAAGTCTAGACAATTGCTGTCGCGAGTAGATTCGTTTTGGATAATAATTTTGACTTGTTAAAAAAGTGTTTATAAGTTTATTCATTTTACATTATGATTTCGGTGATTTTATACTTCAACTCAACTTGTAAAAAATAAATATTATTTCTACTGCTTTTCCTTTAGATTGAAAGAACAGCGAATGAAAGTTTTTCAAAAATTTTTTGTTAATCAGTCAAACTTTTTCATTTTTAGCGTAAGCTAAATTTTTCAATGCGTAAGCTTGAAATTTGAATTATACTTAGTTATATTTAGTCAAAGGGTTTTTAAAAAACATGAATGTACAAAATACTATAGCTATATTGCAAAGTTTTTTTTCTCAAGGAAAATGTTTAATTAGTTGGCTTCAAAAGATTGTCTTCTTTGCTTAATTAAAAATAATATTTTTTTAAACACAAGGGGGGGGGGTCGCGCTCTGCACTACATGTGACTCCCATGTGAATCACATGTAAATCACATGTAAATTACATGTGATTTACATCAAACGCGACTGACGACACGGCAAAAGCGAATTTTTTTTATAGAGGGGGAAAAATGTTTAATGAAATTGAATGAAATGTTAAAAAAATTAAAGAATTAGGACTTACTCATGTGCTTCTTCAAAAAACTGAACCAACTTCTCAGTCTCAATATCAGTAAGATTCACACACTTATCCTTTCCAGCAGAGTACAAAATTTTTCCATCTTCGCTGAATTCTATGTTTCTGCAAGATTCTGAATGCAATTCAAGGGTTGATTTCTTTTCGTTTTCCTCCAAATCATATTTGTACCTGAAATTAAAAAAACATAATTAAATTTTACTTGAGAAACAGTGATACATTTTAAAAATATCTAACGATTTGCTTACAATAAAACATCTCCTGAAATGCTAGCAAGCGCGATAAGATTTTCCTGTGGGTGAAATGAGATGTCAGTGATAAACTCCTCAACGACAATTGGTGGCGGATGATTTCTTTTGACTTCCTGAGCGTTTTTGATAGCTTTTACAACTTCGTCTTCCTCATCTTCATCTTCTTTATTGTCCTCGTCTTTGTTTTCATTTCCGTTAGTTTCTTCTATCGATTTTCAAACATTACATAATAATTATAAGTCAAATCAAGTAAATAAAAATGCTAATGTTTTGTACCTTCATTTGCACTGGAATCTGAATCAGAATCAGAATCATTTCCTTCATCAAAATTGTCACTGCTTTCTTCTTCTGACATGTCAGAATCTTCTGGATCTGCAAACAGTTAATCATTTTTTGAATCTACAAAAACCATAAAAAGTAAACAAACCAACAGAGCAAAAAAAAACAAAACATAAGTTGATTGAAACTAAATATACAACAATATTCATTCCAACAATACCATCTCTTCCGATGAATTTTTCCTTCTTCGCTGTCATGTTTGGATTCAATTGATAGTGTGTACTTATATCCTAGATCGTCTCAAAGATATCAATATCAATTAGAAACAAATCAAAATAGCAAGACCCTGTCTTTTCAAACCACGTGTGTTTACTTCTTATAAAAACTTGAACAGTCTGAAGTTGGGTGCACACTCTGTGCAGTCTTTGTTGTTTGTCACAGTGCCTCTATAGCTCGAGTTCTTGAACTAATGCGTTCAGTTTGTTTATACAATATAAATTAATTATTTAAATATAAAATTGTAATCATTTAACTGAAATATAAATATTAGTAAATAAAATCGACTGATAAGGCATCGACTAAACAAACATTTTTTCGGTATAGAAAAATATTTGATATATAAATACTTTGATATTGATGATTGAACATATATATATAAAAGTAAATACTATTAAAGTTAAATAAAAATCAATATTTATAAATAAATAGATAAATAAATAAACTACACATAATTAAAAAAGGGTGGTAGGTGGGTTAAACTGATGAAACTCAGCCATGATTATTAAATAATAAAAATAAAATAACAATGATATCGTATAGTTTATTTATGCTTTCCTTCAACCAGCATCCCATACATAATCTGTTCATGAACGTTTGTTAATTTATGAAAGTTTTCATGTACCAACTGAAGAAGAGCCTCCTTGGTAATTGTGTCTGGATCTATCTTTACTTTGCTTGCTATCTTTTTTAGTCTCTGTACTTCTTTATATAATGCATTTCCTTTTTTTCGATCATATATCTGCTGCTTTTTAAGTTTAGTCCACAAGCGATGGTACATTTGTGCATTTTTACACAAGTACGATACCCTGCCCACGCTCCTCCACTTCATTCTTCTTTCACTTGATTCTGAGTCGTCGTTCGATACAGCTACAATGCGTGACTGAAAACAATCTTCTTGGCACATTTCCGGTTCGGAGATGCTGCTCGACGGAGATATTTCACCTGGTTGGACGTCACTGTTTGGTTCGAAGGGCCTGTTTGATGGCAAAAAGTCATCTTGCAATGAGACGTTGCGTTCGTTGTTTGAGTCGCATAAAATTCTCGACAAAGAAATATCATTTTCTCGCGTGTCATTATTTGGTTCTGAAGTTACTTGTGATTGGGGAATTTCGACTGGCTCCGAGGCGATGTTTGCTTTGCAGGTGTCACTCGACAGAGGACTTTCAGCTGGCTCCAAGATAATTTTTGGTTCGACTGTATTGCTTGGCGGCATCTCATTGGTAACTCGTGAATTCTCGTCAACAATTGTTGGCGTATGGAAGGCACTTGGTTCGGTGCATCCATCATCTCCAAGGTTGACAGTCGGTTTGGCATCCGAGCGCAGTCGAGGATTCACAGCAGGTAAACAGTACATTTGTTTTGGAAAATGTAGGTGACATATACCGTACTTTTTTAACTTGTCTGATGGCAAATCTGAAAAAAAATCACAAGTTTATATCCATTTAAAGGATACAACTACGAAAAATGTATATTTTGGTTTACGAATAATTTCGATTTTATTGAATAGTTATTTATTTACCTGATAAATCGTATCGTCCTACTTCTTCGAGCCATTCTACTTTTTTGTGTGGTTCTTTTGGTATCACATGTACAGGCCCGTTTACGTTTTGAAGACAACTTTTTACCACACATTTCCGAGGCATTTTCACTGTTTTGTTTTGATTGAAACCACGTTTTTCAAGCCACGCTACCACGTTGTTATTCGAACTGACATAAAACGTCAACACGCCGTTTTCAGCGCCGCCTATAGCTCGTTTAAGAAAACTATATTGAAATGAAGTCATTAACTTCAGTGCAGCCAACAAAACTAACGCGAAAATTGTTATTAAATATTGGTACAACTGATGCCTAACTGTCACGCACTTCTTTTGACAATCAGTTGTTGCCTTGTTGTTCATTGTTGTGACAATTGTATAACACGATCGTTCAAGTGGATTGAATGGTTATCTACGATTTTGTCATGTGAGAACAAATTATTGTTCCCTAAAGTTGAGTGAACACGTGCCATCGAGCTGGTGATTTTTTTTTCTTTCGGACCAGATTTATCGCTGATCCCTCATCGTTTAGCTTTTGCGTAAAGGTTAAATGGCGACATTAAACATGTTTCTTGAAAACGAAAGTGTTCTGAAAATTCTTACAAGGGTGAGTCAGACGAAAAAGTCCAAGACACGTGTCCACATTGATCCTTTCGTTTGTTTTGTCTTTTTTGCAATTTTCAAACTTTGTTGTTGCTAAGGCTCTGTTGGAGCTGCAAAATCACATCAAGTGCTATCTAAAAATTGCCTCTGAATCATAATTAGAAAAGGACACTTGGATGTTATTTTATTCGTGTCCTCTTCACAAGACATTAGGCCTAATTAAACAGTTTGAATGAATTTTCAACATTTTGTCTTTTGTTACGTCAGACTTTTCTATTAAAATTTAAAATAGTTTATTCATTTATTGAGTTTTAATTTGAATTTAATTATTTAGTTGCAGTACCGCAACGTTGACGCGACCAACAAAGATGTCACAAATGCTCTCAGGAGATATCCTTCTCTGACATACGGATCTGAAGCATTTGGTACGTTTGAAACATACGTCCGTTTTTTTATTACTTGATTTAGATCAATTGAAAACTTGATTAATGGCCAATTATTAACTGATATTTTGCAGTATTCAACGATGGCAATGTCAAGACCCTGCTGAAATTGCGAGGAACCATACCGGTCTTTTTCAAAGGTGAAATAAAATTATTTATTATGTTTCACTTTTTTAGATTTCTATAGAAAACGGAATAAAAAATGGTATATTTTTTTAGGAACCGTGTATCATTTTCCTATTTGTATATGGCTAATGGAAACTCATCCAAACAATGCTCCAATGTGTTATGTTACCCCGACGGCGGATATGAATATCAAAGTTAGCATGTACGTCGACCACAATGGCAAAATCTACCTGCCTTATTTACACCAGTGGATCCCAGTAAGTTTATACAAATGTTCACATTGAAAATTTTCTGGAAGCCATTCTCAGTTGTTGAATTTATTTGCAAAAAACCATTAACGTAATTTTTTATGTTTTTATAGCATACGTCAGATTTATTGAGATTAATTGAAGTGATGATTGTAACATTTGGCGAGTACCCTCCAGTGTATGCAAAACGTAAAGACAAAACTTCAGAAACACCTTATCCTACACAACGTGAGTTGAACAATTACTTTTTTTAAGAAGTTACGTTTTTGAAAAAAAAAATACAAAAAAATCATTGTAATTTTGATTTTTCCAGCCATGATGCCAGTGGCTGGAGGAGGTGGCGCAAACAACACACCATATCCGTCATCAAATTCGTACCCCATGCCATATCCGCATCCAGGTTCTCAGTACGGCGGTAATAATTTCAATTTTCCACCCGTGCCTTACCCATCTGGTCAGATGTATGGCTTTCCACCAAGTGCTGATTCAGCAACTTTCCCACAACCAATGATGCCATCGACATTTCCTCCTTATCCAGTCACGCAACCGGTAAATATACATTACAACAAAACCTGACAGTAAATTTAAATTTAATCAAGGTTGATGTGAAATTGCATTTTCAAATTTTAGTCTCCAACGATACCGGGTCGATCAGAAACTAACACAGGTACCATCTCGGAAGAACACATCAGAGCCTCGCTGTTGTCAGCTGTGGGCGACAAGCTACGACGAAGATTGCGAGAACAGTCCTCGCAGTTGCAAGCTGAACTCGAAACTCTGCGACGCACACAACAGGAACTCAACCAAGGTTCCACGAGGCTCAATGATTTACTAACTAAACTTGCCAAGGAGAAGAACGAGCTGGAGAAAAACATCATTATTTTACAAGATAAGGAATCCGAACTGGAGCAGGAGATTGCTAAGTCTTCAGATAACCAGTCGATTGATGTCGACAAAGCTGTTACTACTATTTATCCGCTTTATAGACAGTTCGTATTTTGTATAAATTATTTTTTTTAGTTTTAGTTTGTAAGGGCTTTAATTAATTTGATGGGTTTTTGCAGGATGCTAAACGCGTTCGCCGAAGAGGCGGCTACAGAGGATGCAATTTATTATTTAGGCGAAGGTCTACGCAATGGCACTATCGATCTAGATACGTTTTTGAAACAGGTGCGACAACTCTCGCGGAAGCAATTTATGCTCAGAGCGTTGATGCTACTTTGCAGGCAAAAAGCAAGCATGGCTGGATAAGCGCAATAACTTTATTGATTGTATCCCACGATTTATTTTATAGATTTACACTGTTTATGTAAAAGATCAAATATCCACAAGTATCGTATAAAAATGAAAACTGTTCCAAATCTGCTTTCAGCTCTTGAAATGTTTGATTGTGAACATCAATCATGACCGCCTACATTTATGTTTTATATTTTCAATCAATGATAGTAAAAAACGAACAAGACGACAAACGAGACAATTTGCTCTTTTTATATTGAATTGCAATTTAATAGTTTGTGTAATAAAAAAAACACGCAGCAATTGCAATTTTCCTTGGTTTTTCGAAAAGAAAAGCAGTTCTGTATGTTGCCATCTAAAATTATTTTTTATATGTAATGAATCATAAGAAAATGTACAACTTGAAAATTAAGAATTATCTAAAAATTATTAGGTTAAATAAAAGTGATTGTTTAAAAAAACGTTTCTTTATTTACTTATTACAAAAAGTTTTTATTATGAGATATCATTAATTTCAATGATTATAATATTATTATAAAATTGGAAAGAACGAGAAACAACGGAAAGTTCATGGTAGATCTTCTGAACGAAGTTTCTAGAGGAATTGAACAGAAAATGCAATTGCTTATTGGCATTTTTAAATCTTACACTATTAGAATCAAGCCATTGTTGATTTTCTGTTCAATTGAATTATAATTTAACTTGACAGAATTAAATCAGTTGTCCTCACTGAATCAGAAATAAAAAATTATACATTTGAATAAGATCATAGAAATAGTAGAAAAAGCGTAGTCTTAGAGCTAAATCAGCATCCTCCTAATTGTTGCTGGTATACTTCAATTGTATCTCCTTCCTCCATCTCTAACGACGCTGGTGTGTCTACTTCACTAATTGGTTGGCCATCAAACCGGAATCGCACCGCTGCAATTGCTAAACCCTGAACAAAAACAAAACAAAACATTATTCAAGCAACCAAAACATTCCATGACTCACTGTTGAAATATTGGTTTTTATCAGATACTTGATAAAAACCACTTATTTTTACTCAACAAAAAAGTATAAACAAAAAATTGTTGCAAGAAATGACCAGATTAAAATTGTAAAAAATGCTGCTACTTACAACTCGGTCGCAATACGCGTTCATTAGTTTCTTCAGTGGAGTGTGTTTTTTAATTTTAAACTGAACTACAGCACTATCTTGTCCAAGCACTTTTAAGTTTATATGCTCAGACTCTTTCGATTCCTGCAAAAAGAGGCAAAAAACAATCAATTACAAAATTTGTTTATTTCTCGCGGCACCGAATTTGAGGTTATGTTGACGCCGTATACCTTTTTATCGTCCGACATTTTTGATGTTACACAGTTTCAGGAAGATTTCAATAAGTCCTCTCAAAAATAAGCCGTTGAGCTGCGTGTTCTTTTAATTTCTGACGACGTTTCACCAATGTTTATTGTTAAATTACACCAACAAAACGCTTCTTTACAAATCACAAAATTCTCAGAAGCACGGCGTTTGTCATTCGAAAATGAGTAATGTTTGGTCAACAGGTGGCGCTTTCAAATGGCGCGAAATTCAAAAAACAAAACTAACTATTCCTGTTTAAAAATAATTAATAAATTTATTCAAAATAAAAACTCAGCGAGTACAATTAAAATTTATCAATCACTTAAAAACTGCGTCTCGTCCAACATAATTATATGATATCAAATATAACATTACAGATCTTTGATTTTCAAATTGTGTTTTTTTCTCAACAAAAATCTATTTACATGGATGTATGGGCTTGTAATGAGGTGAAACAAGCATTGGAACAAAAAGAAACAAATTCGATGAAACAACAAGGCACATCAGTTGTCAATTTAAGTCATTATACTTGTTGCATAACTAGAGTTAGTTCCTCTTCACCTGGGCATAAGATTGTGTCAATATTGTAGTATGCTGCGTGAATTGTGATCAGCAAAAATGACACACCTGTAATTACACAATGAACAAACATTTTTATGATATGATATATAATTAATTTTTCTGCATTGTTTTTTTGTAATTTTTGTTTAGTTTAGTTTTGTTATTAATTTTACCTAAAACCCAGAACAGAGCAGCTCCAGCACCAACTAAATAAAACAAAGGTAACGACGCGACGGCAATAGCAGAATAGACCTGTGCCAGTGTCAATTGTTTACCAAGTATCATTAATTCTTGTTTCGCGTGCTTTTGAGAAACTTTGTAACAGGTTCCAAGACAGGCCACTACCGTCAAAAGTAAAAGCGGCGAAGTGATTCTGTAATAAAACAAAACATTAGTTTTATAAAATCAGAAACTCGTTAACTAATCGCTACTAATATGGTTGTACAGATAAGATAAAGTAACGCACAGGCAATAAATTACAAGTCCAGCGAAAACGAAGAGATAATTGTTTTGAAAGTATTCGATGTTTTTGATGAACCTTCGGCTGAACCTTTGAATGCTGGGGGGCGCTCGGAAGTTATTATAGTTTAAGAAGACAGACCAGGGTCTGACGTTGGCTTTTCTGTGTTGGATCCATTCATGTGCCTTTGGATATCCCAGTTGATCCAGTGGAATATTTGGAATTTGACCAAAATCAAATCTAAAAAAAAATCAGTTTTATTGAGGTAAACAAAAGACAATTTATTTGTCATTATTTTTTAAGGTTAGAATATATTTAAAGTTTGTTTACGACGTACCCTTGATTGAAAGACGGTGGATTTGGATCCTTAGTGTATATAGGCTCCATGTCACCCGAAACAGGTATGTTAATCTCAGTCATCTTATAATTAAAAAAAAAATGTAAACGTTAAAGCGACCTGATTGTTTACAATCAACAGTAGTACGATGTGCGGCGGTGACGTGTCGAGTTTCCTCTTCAAATCTTCACTTTTCCCCCGTTCATGATAAGTCAGTCAGTCTCCTTCGTTTGACAAAACCAACTTCGTCTGCAAATAAAAATAATCATTTTTGTGGAAAAGATAAACGGCAATTCATGTAGCAGTTGGATATAGTATTTTATGATAATTTTGACACCTGATTCAGCGAATTGAAAACAAATTTTAAAGAGACAACAAGATTCGATGAAAGGAAAGACACTCACGGAAATACATCGATGTTTTATAATACTGATCAGAGGAAAGATACGATGCAGATTGTTGTAAAATTTGATAATTGTTGATAATACACAAACAGCTTGTGTGTATCTTTTGATGAGCGTTCCGAAAGACACTAGTCGGTAACATCACCCAAACATCCGATAAAAATCAAAAGGTCATTACCATTATTCAACAATAATCATAAAAAAACGATTACAAAAAAGTGAATGTTAACATTTTCTGATTGAAGAAAATGTTAGAAGAAAAATGTTTCTATATAATTATAATAAACTTTTATAAATACTTGAAACAATTTTTTCCTCTCCCTATAAGTTTGATTTTCCTCATAATTATTGTTAAGAGTTCTTATGACCTGAAATTTAAAAGCCCATCCATCAGGTAGTAAGTTGCTTTAACAACCATGAAAAATTCTCATTGTTCATTGAGGGAGACAAGGACGGGTTGCATGAGATAATTCCGTAAACAAAGACGTGTCATGGGACACGTAAACAAAAGTCTATGGAACGAATTGAATTGCTTACGGAGCAAATTTCGTTTATTTATTACACTCAATAGACCACAAAATTTAAATCACCATTTTTCCTAAGAAAATCTGGACGATTTTGCGAGTCTTTGAATTTTTAATCAACGAAAAAAACGGTTGACGGACGGCAACGCTGCGTGCGAGCGGCGAACCAATGAGGGACCCGTATTCAAAAAAGTGAACCGACATTCTAGAACGGCCGCGATTGGCCAGAGCAAACGCGAAGCATCAACGAACTCAAATTGATCAACCAAATCGATTTAGACGGCCGTGAAAAAACGACACGCGGCGACAAAGAAGCCGAGGCGGAGTCGGAGTGTTTTGTTAGTTTAGTGTTGTTGTTGTTATAATTATTTGATTAAATTTCGCGTAGACGACACGGTGTCGACACTTTGGACACGCGAGTCCGGCGCACCGCTTGTGCGCGACTCCAAAATGGAAATAGATAAACGCAAGCTGCACTTTGATACGTGCAGCGTCGAGGATGATGAATACAACTTCATGAACAGCTCAGGCTATGACCTCGATGACGGTCTCGACTCCTCCGAAGATTTTGAAACGTGCCTGCGAGTTCAGCCGAGGAAACTCTCCTTTTCAATGGACGAAAATGACAGCGATTCTAACCTACACCGGATTAATCAACAACCAAATATTATCGTCACAGGTCAATATTATTGCATCGTGTTTAGTTTCAGACTTTTCTTCGTCCCATTCCCTTCCTGGTTTTATTTTTTGTTTATTCTTTTCAATCCATGCTGTTGTTATTTTGAAAAGATTAAAAGTAATTTTGAGGTTATGACAAGCCAGCCTTTTAAATTTTTGTTAGTGTATGATTAACGGTCTTTCCTTTTAACTTTCGATTTTGCTTACGTTTACTCGGATTCCGACCTGCCTGTTTTGTTGGCGACCTAACAGAAAGTTGGTTAGTGTGAAATTGGAATTCTAATGGGCTGGAAGGAGTTTGTTTTGTTTGGCTTTCAAAATTCAAGCCGCATCAACGATCTTTTTATAATTAGCATGTTCTTTTGAATTTTGTTGAACAATTGATTGCTGTCCTCTGAAACTTGACGACATTTCAATCTGGTATTTATATAAAAATAAACTGGTAAATTTTTGAGCGAACTGGTTTATTTAGTTTGTTTGTTTGTATATATTTTTAGAGAAACAAAGTTGTGTAAACAATAAATTTTGTACACAACTGTAATGTTTCCTTTCTATTTTTAGTTCTATATTTAGTTCCTTTTGTTACTTTGATTACTTTCGTTTTTTTTTGTTTTTCCCTGTGATTAACGTTTGAATAAAATATTTATTTTTATTATTTATCAAAAAATTTCCTATCCATTTTTCCATTTTTAATGATAAAAAATCTAAAATGATATACATCTTAAATTTCAACATTAAAAGTACATTATGTTAGTATAGCGGTTTGATCTAGTTTTTTAATTAGTTTGCTTTTTGTAAAGAAAAATTATCATTTTATAGGCTGAACTGTTCATTTTTCTAGCACTGAGATTCTATCTGATGAATACTACATTTTTGTTTAGTTACGTCACCACCTCATTTTATAATTGGGAAATCTATACAAATTAAAGGCTGAATAGAGACCTTCGTATTTCATTCATATGAAAATCACCATCAGAAAAAACTTATCTTTTAAATCGTTTCGTAATCTCATTGTATGCTTTCAAGAGTATTGACATGTTACTTTCAAAATTTTCGAAAACGAGTTTCTTTAACTCGAATTGACCATTTCCTTTATTTTATTTTATCATTTTCATTTTTTAAAGTAAACTAATGTTTTGGGATAGTTTGTTTAAATTTTTTGAAATGGAAAATGAAAAAAAAAAGAGATTTAAAAGCTTAATATTTTGCGCAAAATGGCTTTGTCCCACGCACTTACACCTGCGTTTTTTTAACTGAAAACTTGGCTTTGACAGTCTTTGTATTTTTTGTGTCGCGTCCGTGCAAGCTGAGGAGAAATTTTATGCTTGGCATTCACGCCGACGTGACAGCTGTGCGCCGCGCGGACCCACACAACAAACTTCTCTCTCAAACAACAAAGATCAGTCCTCTATAAGATGCTCCCGAAAATCCCTCACCTCACCTGACCATCCCTTCAGCCTCCCTCTATCCTTCGCTCTCTTTGTTTCCTTTCATTTAGATCTATCACATTAAATTGTTCTTTTCATTTTCATTTTTCATTAAACAATTTTTCGATTATTTATTTATTAATTACTTTAAATTATTTAATTTTCATAAAAAAACAATCATTAAAAAACCATTAAAAAATAATTTAAAAGAAAATGATTCTTATTCAAATAAAAAGAAAAATTTCTAGATTTTAATGTCTAATTTGGATTCCAGATGAAATAGGCAGAAATAAAGAAGTAGTAGAAGAGACGAGGCCATTAACAAAGATGACGTCTTGCAGTCCACCATACAAGCGTGTGCGAGCATTGCGTCTGTTTGACTCACCTGCGACGCCAAAAACGTTGATAGAAAAAAGTTCGATGCACACTCCCGTGCCAAATAAGTGTGGCAGCCGGCTATTTAATTCGGACAAACCACGTGCTTTTCCCGCTAGCTACCAAAGTAAACTGGACAAACCCTCGGCTAATGTAAATCCGTTCACGCCTAATGGACAGTTACTTGCACGAAAACGTACACGATCAAAACGTAGCCTTGATGAGTACGTAACGATTTTTTTATTACATAGAAAACAAATCTAAACCTAAAAAGCCATAAATTTTAAATTATCTAAAACTTGCAGTATTAAGATGAACCTTTTAAATTTCAGATCGACTGAATTATGGATGACAAAAGTAGTGGAAGGACATAGTGTAGACGAATCAGCGGACGAGTCAGATTCAGAGTCCGAGCAGCCAACGAAACGTGTAGCGTTGCAGGAGTCAAATATACCTCGTTATCACCAGGAGTTTCATGAGCTCGGCCTAATAGGAGTGGGCGAGTTTGGCTCAGTTTATAAGTGCATCAATCGCTTGGACGGTTGCACTTACGCAATCAAGAAAAGCATCAAGCCGGTCACTGGAAGTGTTAACGAGAAGAACGCTCTGAACGAGGTATACGCGCACGCTGTGCTTGGCAAGCACCAGCACGTTGTCAGGTATTACTCAGCTTGGGCCGAGGACAACCATATGATTATCCAAAACGAGTACTGCAACGGTGGCAGTCTCGCGGACGCCATCACCAATCTTCAAAAAGAGGGCAGGACGTTTTCCGAAGCTGAGCTCAGG
Organism: Telenomus remus; assembly: GCA_020615435.1. Lineage (NCBI taxonomy): Eukaryota > Metazoa > Arthropoda > Insecta > Hymenoptera > Scelionidae > Telenomus > Telenomus remus. The sequence continues at coordinate 8,421,041 of CM036339.1, read as the reverse complement.
CAACTTATGTTACATGTTGCTGAAGGACTCAGGTATTAATCAAATTCACTTGTAACAATCAAAAAAATGTTTTTCTTACTTGTTGTTGAAAAAACGGGGTGGTTTTAATTAATTGTTTTTGTTACAGATATATTCATAGCATGCAACTAGTTCATATGGATATTAAGCCAGGAAACATATTTATAACGAAAGAAAAAAGACTACACGCGGTGAATTACGATTCGGCAGATGATGGGTTTGACGAGGAAGACACCGTGGAGGATGAAATAACGTACAAGATTGGCGACCTCGGACACGTGACGTCGGTAAACAATCCCCAGGTTGAGGAGGGAGACTGTAGATATTTGCCGAAAGAGATTTTGCACCAAGATTTTATGCACTTAACAAAAGCGGACATCTTCGCGCTTGGATTGACGGTATACGAGGCAGGTGGCGGTGGACCGTTACCGAAAAATGGCCCGGTGTGGCACCAAATTCGTGATGGACATTTAAACGACTTACCGAATTATAGTAGAGATTTGAACGAACTGATCAAGGTAACGAATCAAGATTGAAACCTTATTTTTGTTGGTTTACTTGTCAACTTTATTCGTGGGTATTTATTGTTGTTTTTTTTTGTTACAGTCAATGGTTCACCCAAATCCTGAAATGCGACCGTCGGCTGTGAGTTTAATTCAACATAGAACGCTGTGCCCGTTTGGTAATAAAACCAAAGCTCAATTGCGACGCGAATTGAACGCCGAAAGACTTAAGAATGAAATGCTCTCGAGACAATTGCAAGAGTACAAAGCGGAGTTCAAGACGACCACGCCGAACCTGGCGGCGATTAGCAACTCAACGCTGAACAACAACAGCGGCTACAAGTTGCGGCCAACGACGATGCGCGCCAACACGCGAACCCTCGGCAAAAAAGTCAACCGTAGCAATAGTACCACCAACTTTTGATCGTGCCTTTTTACAAAACATTCAAAATTAGTTCAATGACGCTGCTGCTCGTTCGACGTCATATTTATTGTGATATCTCATAACGTATACATAATTGTAAGGTTTTAAAACGAAATATTCTCGATTTCGCTCGCGCGTTTTCCCATTCTTTTTTTCACTTATTCTCTTATTTTCTTTTTTTAAATCGGTTTCGTTCATCAGCGCATGCATGTCAAACAAATTTTATACACATTCCCGAAATAACCATTTTTAACTTTCAATAATTTGATTTCGTAGCTACGTTTTTTCTATGTCTGGAGAAGCGATTTTATGATTCCTACATTTCAGTTCAGTTTGATGGTAAATAAAAAGATTGAAAATGTGCAGCCCCCACAGTCGTACATAATCAAAAGCTCAGCTATTTTTATTATTTCAAAAAGTCTTATCATGAAAACTTTCTTGAGCCGGTCAGAAATGTTCCAGGTGGATCACGTATTTTGACGTGAGACTGAAAGCTGTACATTCTCGTAAATTTTATAAACGAAAAAAATTAAACATTAAACTAAAAGTGAGGAAAATTTCAAGTTTATTCAATGAATTGATATAGAATAACTATAACTTTCACTGCCGAATACTTTTCTACTGAAACGTTTTTTAGACGTTGAAATTGAAGACTATAAATTCAACATTTGCCGGATCCTTTTCTTTACGAAATCGATTTTTGTCCAGATTGTCGTCCATTTATAAGAAACATTAACTTGAATCTAGTTTTACTTGGTTTGCGAATGTAAGGTATTATTTTATTTATTTACAAACGGTTGGACGAATTTTTATTCGCAAAATTCAATCAATGTTTGACTTATTTTTATACAAAATTTGCATGATTTTTGATTACGCGCTTTTTTCTTTTTTACTCACTAAAATATAAAAATAAGTTAACAAACTAAAAAAAAGGAAACTTGTTTGTCCTGCGTTGGAGACTCTTTTAAAAGTATTTTGTTAAAAGTAATTATTTTTTTAGTTACAATTAGTTTTTTTCAATGCGTGCGAAATTCTGTGAATAAATAATGGAAACCGAGTTGGTATCAGTCAGGTGGATCCTGACGTAGAATGTTTTTGATAAAACATTTAAGAATCAATTGAACGATTTTTCCTTATTTTTGTACAATGATTGCTAGTTTATAGTTGCCATGATCACTAATATAATAATCGCGGTTATTTTTTATTATTGTAAGACAAAATGTCTAATAAAGATGTTAAAAAATTGATCGAACTCTTCCTCATTTGAACCAATAAGTCATGAAAAACAAAATCCCAGTCCGAAATTCGGAGTAAATCTCTCTTTATTTACACAAATATATAAATTTGATCTATAAGTTAATTCAATTATTTTAAATAAATGCTTGTTTGTAATAATCGTTGAGAATCAACATTGAATCGGATTCCATCTCTGTTGCTTCGTTGAAAAAATAAAAAAACAATTTTAGTTGCGCAAGTTTAGTTGTTCAATAATGCGATTACAAATTGTTGTTTAAGAGCACATCAAAGTCAGAATTTAGTTATGCATCGTGAAAAATTTATGTCCACGCTGACGTGGAACGAAGTGGTCTCATGTCGGATACTCCTCGTGTCCAAACGACGCCACAGAATCCAAAAGCGCAGCGGCACCGTCGACTTCTGCGTCAGCGTTGAGTCCTTCCTGTTGCGGTACAGCGATAAGAGCAATCGCCGCATTTATTGGATTGCCACCAGCGTCGAGAACTGGGTCGGCGGTCGCCTCTGCTAAATTAGTGACAGATTTCGACTTGACGCATTGGAAATCAACGTGACGACTCTTCGCTTCCTCCTTTTCCCAGGACATGTGAATGAAGGGACGCTGCACGTAGTTGTAAATTACTTCTTCTCGACCTCCAGCTCGTTTTTTCACCTGTCAAGTTTACAAATTCAATAACATTGTAGTTAAAGAATTATTGCTACTTTCATAAATGACAATTAAAGAGACAAAACCTTTTCTTTATAAGTTGGATAGCCTTCGATCCCAAGGCGGATTTTCTTTAATCCTCTTTCTTTCATCACTTGCTTCGCAACGTCCCTGTTTTCGATGTACTTGAAAAAACGATACATCGCTGTACTATTCACAGCTGTAACATTAAAATTACATTTATGAATAAACAACGCAGTATGTCAATGAAGGAAAGATTAATTAATCTAACAAAATAATTTAATTTCAATTTTAGATCAACTAACTTTGAGAATATTCTTCTCCCATTTGGGGAGGATACTCTTCATCCCAATCGACTATGTCGTCCTCAAGAAGAACCACAATGTGACACTCACGATCCCCTCTCCTTGCACTATTTACCATTAATGGTAAAATAAGCTCCTCTAAAAACATCTCAAATTGACAGCGAGCACCTTCGTTCGACAGTTCATGTAACAGTCCCCCTAACAGAAACAAAAATAAAATAATTTGTAAACAACGTTTACATAAGAAAAATAAGTTAGAAATTTGTGAATACAAATGAGAGAACATGATTGATTGTTTGTTGTTAGTAAAAGTGTTTTTGTCAGTTAAGTTGAAAAATAAGAAAAAATATATTACTGAGATTTTGACATTTGACAGTGCTTGCATCAAACGGTACAAGCAAGTAATCGCAGGCTTCACGCAATTCTTGTACGGTAACCGTCGGAGGGCACCGGATGACTTCTCCTTTGTAATAGTCCAAAATTGCTCGGAATATCATTGCGGAAATACCTTCGGCAACTTCGTACTCCCCGCGCTCGTTTGGTTGTGCAAACTCAATACCAGAACTAAACATTCGACCTAACATCGTGTTGGGGTGAGCAGTGAATAATAGTGGGTCAACGACGAATCTGCAAAAAACATTTAAATTAACTTTACTAACAATAATAAAACCTACTTGAAGTTATTACTCACAATGATAGAGTTACGTTTTATTACATTTTTGATTTTTTTTAAAAAGAAACTCAAATCAAAATAACATTTGATTTTTGACTGACCTTGTATTGTCAACAATAAGGGTGATACGATCTTCGGCATTTGCAGCAGAGCCTACGAGCGTGCTCGTCGCAGCTGCACCTTCTCTTGTCTGCATCTGAATTTTGCTAACGGCGACGTTCATGCGTGGCCTAAAAAAACTGCTCAATTATCATTCAACGTTCTTTATAAAAAATGCAAAGTATACCGCAAAGGATAATGATAAAACTGTCGCCCTCACCTAGGTCTATTTTTGTTAAACGCTCGTCTCCGTGCACGATCATCCGTGTCTTTACCGTCGGTTTCCGTGTCACTGCTCGTGTCTTGCAAGTAATTGTGTCTCTCGCTTGGATTTGACATATCAAGCCAACTAAACAGCAACAAACAAATTACAAAGATCAATGTCAAACAATTGACAACCGTTTAAAAACAAAACATTCATAAAAGAGCCTTACTTGTTATTAATAATTTGGTTATTATTTTGTTTTGTATTGGGTTAGTTATCAGTGTTTGTTTTGGTCAGGTTAATGTTCGATTGACATTATCGAATTGACAACGCAGTGCAGTGTAGTAATTTTAGTCGCGCCGACTTGACAGCCAAACGGGTTTGACAGTTTCCTAACCTTGTATCTTGGCAGAAAATTGTTCCCATCCAATGGGCGATGAGCACTGCGAGGTAACGCAACAGCCAACGCGTTTTGTCAGATTCTAATCGCGAGTTTGTTCGTAACAATGCGCGAGTCCGGCAACTTCTGAACGACAAAAATTGCACCCAGCCAGGTATCCCTTTGTTTGGCTTTTTTTGCAAAGTGAATGTGCGCTCTCACGCAAATCACTTTCAACTCTTCTGCAACAATTGTAAGGTACGCCCTGAACTAACCGACTTGAACATCACAATTTGTCGGCTTTGTTGGCCGAACGAAACAACCAAAAGGATTGATGATTACTTTTTGATTTTGCAAACAAGTTTTTATAATCCGGTAGTAAATAATCCGACACCGCAGACACGGTCTTGTATCTCACTTTTGACATGCGCATTAGAACGAGACGGACAACCGTTTGACTCTTTTCCACTGTCCTCGTTTGCTTCTAATAACAACACGGAAAAGTGTCAAACGTCCTTTCGACTTACCTTTTGCGCATTCCCTTTTTTTGCGATGGAAAATTTGTTTGATGTATCAACATTGTTTACAGACAAGATCGATTCGTTTGTTTCGGTTTTTCATTGTTGACATGAAATATTCAGGTTAAAAAACAAAACAAACACAGAATTGGAATTTTGTTTTTTAAACAATTTGAATTGTTGACAAGCGAATACAACTTTGATTAGTTGTCAAAAAACAATATGACTTTTTATTCTGTAAATATTTGAAGTCTTAATGTTTGTTTACATGTTTTGTCTCACGGCGACCAAAAATTTTGGTTTAAAAATGATAGGAAAAAATGGGTCAGATTTGAAAAGTCACATAAGGGCAGTTAGTGCGGGTTCTAATAAGTCATAGCGGTGGCCTGCTATCGTGGGGTACACGCCGCATGGTGGGGATTAGGCTGCAGAAGCCCTTGAAATCAATAGCCAGTCGCTAGTGCCGCCGACCTGTCATCCCCCTGCTGTCTTTTTATATCTACTTTTTTCTAATTTCCTCGCACTTCAGAAATATGCCATTCACCTTAGTCTTCGACTGAAATGCGATATTCTGACCGACGATTCAATCCAACTTCAATCACAATCCCTTTTCCCTGACTTCGCTCCAACGAGAAACAAATTCGATTGGTTGTCGATATTCCTACTTCAAAAAAATTGCAAAAAAGCTGAGCGCAAACGTCCCAATTGAGATTGAATTAAAGCGAGAAGTTAATAGCAAAATAAGAACACTAGGTTCTAATTAAATTTTTCCTTGATCGGACAAAAAAATAGAAACAAAACAAAAAAAAACAAAGAAACAGACATTCGAAGAACCATAATAATAGTTCAAAAATCAAATAGTTTAAAAATCAATAAAAAAACGAAAAATCATAATCACAATGGTACCAAATTATAAATACTGATTTTCAATTTTCGCTGTTGGACGGCAGATTTTTACACTTCAAAGACTTTTTTTGATCAAGCAATAACAACTCAAACTTTGCAAACTTTACATAAAACTATAAACTTTTAAGAGTCAAAACAATTTTAAACTAAACCCAAAAACTTGACTGCCTTTCAAATTTTCAAATCGGACCAAATTTTCGACTCTTCTTCTAGATCTTCTAGTAAAAAATAAAAACAGACAACATTTAAAACTTAAATGATTTCAAGGCTAAAAATCTAGACGTTGATAAAATTCAACAAGATTGATTATGTTTGTTGTTATCTTGAAGAAAAGATTTGTTCAAGGTTGGGATAAAGGGCGAGTTGTTGTAGGATGTTGGCCTACTAAGCGAGTATTATCTCGTGTGAATCGGTCAAGTTGCGAATTGATGGGTATCTTATTGTGCCAACTATTAGAGCCTAGCAAAAATGAGCATAGTAGCGGGAGCAACGACGGAGCATTGCGTGCGCAAAGTTGCTATCAATACAGCCGTTCAAAATACATGCGCAAAGAGGTTCGCGCGCGTTATTACGGCACTGCGCGACTCAAGCCGAGGCAGCGCGGATGGTTCTCTCGCGGGTTTGGCTGAGTCGTCGCGTTTGCCAAACGTCCAACATACAAGTCGCGTAGGGGCGTCTCCTACCCCTGTGCAACGCTACGCGTTTACGAGGGCGCACCCGAGACTAACCAACAACACTGCCTTTTTCATCTCAAACAAATCAGCAGCAACCATTCGACAATCTCGGCGACGAACATTTTATCACAGAATTGACCATTTCGAAGGCACATTTTGCGCGAGTTCGATCCTGTGCTGTCACTGCCATTCAACAAGGGAACCATGCTGACAACGGTCAGAGTAGTCGCGAATTCGAACACGAGTGCTGTGCCGCAGCTTCGCAGGGCCAAAGATTAGCCCGCGAAGACAAGTGCGGGACCAAGTTCGAGGGCCTAGCTGAGGGTGAGCACAGTTACTTTTGTTGCTAATGCTTCGAACGGCAACGTTTGACCCAATTTCTTGAAATCACAATTCGATAGTCCGCCGCGGAGGATATTGAACTAGTTTCTTGTCGTTGCTCCGATGGCACTTTGATTTCACTCCTTGGGCGTCTCGTTTTCAGCACAGATTGGGGGTTGCAAAAAAATCGTGCTCGGAAAATGGCCGTGGGTTGCACACGCCATTCTTCTCTCGTGTTAATTTTTACCTTTTCGTCACTTCATTCATTTCTTTTCCTTTTCTTTAATTGAAAAGTAAATTTTTAGTTTTCCTTCAGCTTTGGTTTAGGCGATTTTAGGTTCTGACAATTTTAGGATTTTTGAAACGAATTTTTTATGAATCGTGGAATTTAGGTTTAATTTTTGATTCCACTTCATTTTGATATTTGGGGTTTGAGGGATACATTTAAAGTCAGATCTTAAACATCTTCGATAAATCGAAAATGCTTTTTTATTTGCATCAAGAATTTATGGCTCGAGCGGGCAAATTACTATTGATGAATCAATTAAATATAGATTCTTTTTGGACTGATAAGATAACGAGTTGAATTTTAATGTAAATACAAGATGGCGGCTCATTACAGTTTTGAGTTTTTACAATCGTTTTTACCACTGTAAAAACCCACTTTTTTTAATAGACTTTCAACTACTTTTTTTTAAAAACAATTAGTTTCATTGAAATTCTATCAGGTTGGAAAATTCAACATTCTCGTTACTTTTTTAATTGTAGTACCTGAATTGGCAAGTCTTTGTAGTTTTTTCTCTAAAAACATGATTCACGTTACAAGGAAAAGTACCAAGACAAAATCTGTCATCACGTCTTATTTCATTATTTTTTTATGTTTTTTTTTAAGGATTAATTGCTCCTTAAGCGGTATTTATTAGAATAAAATTCATCTAACTTTATAGGCAAAGAATCACGTACTGATAAGCGAAAATGACTAATGAAATAGCAATTAATATCAACGCTAAATAATTGACTTATGAATGACAAAACAATATATAAATTTGTGGTCTATCCGCACTTCTTGCATCTCGTTAAACAATCGAAAGTTGTATAACGTTAATCCGCCGGTTATTATTACTTAAGAGCAGCACGTAATTGAAGTGCGCGCGAGGACAGAGTGCCGGTGAACGTAACATTTATCATATTGGAATATTCGATACACCTTTTCGAATCTGGTTTACAGTTTACGCCGCGACGCCGAGCCGCTAGCATCGTTTTATCTCGCGCTAAAACTCTCGTTTTTACAGTGCCGTTTCGTCAGATCCTTGTTCCTTTTTTCTCTCTTTTTTACAGACTCACACTTTTACCTCGTCTTAGTATTGTGTTCAAAGAACTTGGATTCTAATGGTATAACGTTATTTTTTTGTACAAAGTGAAAATCGCATTTCCGCTGAATCTTATTTTCAACTATTACATCAAAAAATTTCAACGCCACTTTTTGAAGTTGAAAATTAGTGTCAGTTGATTTGCTTAATTACTCGTTGTGTTTTTGTAAATCATTTATGACGGGGAACAAAATTTGAATAATTTTTTGTCTCGATCACTCGTTTTGAGTCACGTGGACAGAACTGGTTTCCTCAATTGGGTACCGATTAAGTTACCGATTCTCATCATTTTCCAATCGAAGCTGTCATTTTAGTTTGACTTTATTGACAAGTGGAAAAACGTCTTAACTCGATTCATAAAATGTTGACGATTTATTTTAAAAAATTGACTCGTTACATTGTATAATTTGAAACGTGATCTTTATTAAAAGTAACTTTAGAGTTATAAAATTATAAAAATAGGTTGGATTTTGAAAAGGTATTTACATAAACCAAATGTTGAATTGAATGTATAAATATTTGTTTATTTTAGAAAGATACTGCGATAAAATCAAAATTAAACTTACAACTATGACAAAATTATTTCTGAAGAACTAATTAAAACGTGAAAAAAATATAATTCCATACAGTTACACGTTGCATAAATAGCAGGAAAAGCAGGTTAAGTTTATATTACGAAGTCGATTCTTCTTCATTAAAAAATCATTGTCAGGGTCAGTCTTTGCGGAGTCTAATCTTCATTATCTCCAAAGTCTTAAAATTCCATAATGAAGTATCATAAATGTTACCTGATGGCTCATTTGTTTCCATTCCATTTCTTGAAAAAATCACTCCTTGAAATATTACAGAATATCATGCAACAAAAATGTTCACAAAACTACAATCAATGTTATAAAGAGACTCGGTTTTTAATGAAGATTTAACGCAATTACTAATTCGTATTTTGTACTAATTTCGCACCAGTTCAAATTTCACAGGGACGTTTGCTTGAAATCGCAATTAACATTGATAAGAACCTTTTTTTGCAATTTTTTTTGCAATTTTTTACAAATTATTTATTCAATTACAAATTAAAAAATCTCAACATTAAAAAAGAATTTCTAGTCTATTTTTCCTTATTTGTTTGTTTGTTTTTTTTTTTCAGAACACAGCTGATCAACAATAAAATTTACCCAAGGAAAGCTCAAGAAGAACCATAATTTTATCAGACTTGAAGAATTTTTAATGAATTGATTTTACATACAATTTTAAACTCGAGGAAATATCCGTGACAAGAAACATTTTTTACGAATCAATTAATAATAAGATTTCGGCCATCAATTCATTTTTTTTTAAAATAATAAATGATGAAATAATTAATAAAGTAAGACCGTGAGACAATTGGAAACACCACAAGAAGACCATTGAAATATCAAGGTGATTGCCAAAGAAGAAACAAAATGGCGGGAAAAATTAAGGTGAGTAAAATGTGCAAAATTATGCTATTCGATGATAGGGTAAATGTACCAGTAAAGAAAGAGAATTGTAACAATATTTATTAGATGATTTTCAGATTAGTTGATATAAAGTAGTGGTCATTCACCGGAGCAATTAATTAAGTCAATTTTTTTACATTGTCGCGTTATTTTACACATAATTTCAATTTTTCAAGTTTTTGAATAAATTGTTTATTTGATGTTTACTGAGCCTAGTCACTGACTGGTACATCTCCCTAACTTATAATTCTAAGAATCAAATTGTTTACTTTTTAAACATTTTGTTTGAATTGAAAATGAAATTTTCAAATGTTAATTCGTTTGATTTAATTCACTTAGAATAAATTTAATTTATTGGATGTGAAACAATTTAAAGGGTACGATTTTCAACATGAAATTTTGGGCTTGACGCGACGCACGATGAAGACTAATTTCGATGGCGATGAATTTATTAACGAAACTTTTACGAATATTGACAAATTGTATCATTATAACATTAAATTAGGTGAGAATTTTATGTGTCCCTTGTCGGTGATGAAATGACTCTTCTGTACCAAACTCAGACAAACTTTTCAGCTCAATTTTTAAATTTGATTTTAAATATTTATACAAATAATTGAAAAGTCGATTGAAAAGTCAAAAAAAATGTCTCAAATCAAAACGTATAAAAAAGTCATCGGATCATCGACGCCAGTTGTGAATTGCACCAGATTTGCATTTTCAAGGTGCCCAAAAACACGCGCACGTTGGTGTTGTCATAACTCAAACTAATTCCAACCCGGACAAACTTTTGTCAATTGGCACTGTTTTTTCTTCTTTTCATTTTTTTCAACCAGTTGTTTTTCAGAACTAAGAAATAAACATTTTTATTTTCTAGTCTGCACTTTAGTTTTGTACTTTTGTTTGTGCACGTTTTATGACTTGTGTTTGAAGGATAAGTATAATAATTTATTTACCTTAAAAAAACTCAAAAAAAAATACTAAAGCTAAAAGAAGAAGGGAAAGAAAATAAATTTGAGGGTAGATGTAAAATGACATAATAACATAAAACTGGGATCAGCAGCAGATAAGATGGCCGAGTCTCGGGGGTTTAAGCGGCCAATAAACGAGTTGTGGAGCAGCGGCGGCGGCGGATTAGGTTCGACGGACGCTGACTCGGAGTGGTTGTACTCGGAGGAGGTCTCGGGGCCGCAGGACTCGGAGAGCGGCGGTGTCGAGCGGGTTCGCAGAAGCCGCAGGGACGAGTCGCGAGTAGCCCGTAGACGGGAGCCGACATCCAGGGTGGAGCAACAACAATATGCTGTGCAAGGCAGGTATGGCGAGCCTGGACCCAACGCCTTCAACGCAGCTGCTGCGGCCTCTTTCAAGCTGACGCGGGGGCGCAGTGCTGCAGCCCGTTATCTCCAAACGACAACCACCACAACCACCACGACGCATTATCATCACGGTGCACGTGCCGCGCGCCACGGCGCCGCTCGGCCTTCTCGTCACCACCCTTCCCGCACTTGTTTCAGTAATGAGACGCAGGAAGAAGTACAAGAGGACGACGAAGCCAGTCTCAGGCAACTGCTTGTAAGGTAACTGTCCCCTCAAATTTGCCACCGCTTCCCTCTCATGATCCGTTTCTTTTTACAGAACATAAAAGAGCGCCCTGCGGCTTACTTTGCAATTTTGATCCTATTGGGATATCAGTCCGACTTTCAAAGACCCGACGACAAATTTCAAATCGTCATTTCAAATCTGAAAATTATTTTTTTTTTTTTCTAAAAACGAAAAGTTTATGTTGATTGAAATTTTTAAATTAATTTAAATTGTTGAAAAAATTTGTTGCAGATGTTCCCAATAGGATTTGATTGTATTAAGTACAGAGAAGAGATATAAGAATAAGGTTGCCCGGAAGAAATATAATGGACAGTTCATGAACAACAGAATGATGTTCAGCCATCTGACACAGAATCATAAATTTTATACTGCCACGAAATTTCATCATGAACATACATTCGACCAAAACTCTATAGTCTTGTTTCTGATTTTTCCCGTTAATGCCAATTAGCTTAGTCGTTGCATCTTTTCTTTGGCTCTGACAATCTCTTAGATGCTCTATCAATGTCGACTTTTAATTCAAACAATTTAAAAAAGCAAAGACATAGGATCTCTTGCAATAATTGTTCTTGAGTTGTCAATTATAAAAGTAACTTGGGATTAAATTTCAACAAAGATTCAATGACAAAATAAAATTAAATAACACTAGAGGGAAAGTGCAAAAAACCACAGCTTTGTGCGCTCCAGATTTTCATTTTATACATCTTCATCCAACAAAAAAAATTGAATGAAAAAAACCAAAAAAAAAATGATTTGATAGAAACGTAAAATTGGATTAATTTTGTGTGAAATTAACGAAAAGAGAGTTGCAATACATACAAACTCACGCTAAATTAGGCAGATCCATACATGTTACGATACCATACTATACTCATTGATGTTTTGTACTTACATTAAATTCTATGACAGGCGCAAGCTTGAACCACTGGTTGCTCATTCATCAAATCATGTTTCATTATATAGATTGTATTATATGTAGTTGGAAACTCAAAAGGAGCACTATAAGCATCTTTTGCGATTGTCCTCGAAGACATTTCGATGTGGGTTAATTGAATTCCAAAACAGTTTAGACAATTTTTGCGAAGCTGTAGTTCTCCTTTGTAGAACATATTAAACAGACGACTAACTTTTCCTCTTCCCCTGGGACAGAAAGAAGGAAATGTGAAATTTGTGTGGTATTAAAATGTCTATCACGAAATCATCGTATCATGTTGCTACTTTTTGTATGTAAGCATTTTTTTTATTGCATCGCCGATGATTCGTTCTGCATAAAGTGAAATTGATTCCAAAATTTGTTCTAAGTTTTAAGTTTTGTGATGACAAATTGAAATTCGAAATTGAGAGTGATACTTTAATGCAAGCGAATAATCTTCATCCGACATATTACTGAACCAAGACTGTGTTTCCAAACTAGGTAAAGTTTGAGCACAGAAAGAGGGAGAGAAAAGAAAGAAAAAAGAAAAGCGCGAGAGAAATAAGAGGGAGTGATAAAAGCAGGGTTCGAGAGCCCCTGCGCTATAATCTTCTACTTTGGTGTTGGACCACATGACTACGAGCGATCGATCCGAATCGATTGGATTTGGTGGGATCTAACGTACGTATACGATATAGAAATATACTGATATATGTACGTTATTCAAAGTTAATCGAAAAATAACAGATTACTATCTTAGATTCCAAATTTTCCATCGTAAGAGTTACCTCAATGCACTGGAAACTGAAACAATGAATTTTTTTTAACTTCAAAGTGAAAAGGACAAAAAAAATTTTTAATTTTAGTTGTTGAATAATAAGTATAATTAAAATAACAGATTGTTTTGAATAAGCAAATAGTTTCCAATGCAAAAGAAGAATTTGAATAATAGACGAAAGAAAAGAATTGTTTAATGAAATTGAAGTTTTGATATTGAATCGAGCAAATTCTTTTAGCAAACAGTAACTTTTACAATAAAGAAATATGCGAGTGGGGAGGCATGTAGTTTCGGAACACAGCCATGGTCTCCCTATCTCCTGAGAGTTTACATTTTATCATTTCGTTCATTTTTCGTTCGATCATTATTATCAACTTTTGGCGCATTTTGCAGTCTTAACAAGAAGTGATATTCTAAATGACAAGAAAAGTTCGAAATTAAACGAATCTGTTAAGATTGTAAAATTTCATACTCATCTCAACGAGCACGAGCTAATTTCATTTCAAAAGCGATTTCAAACTTAGCAAACGGCGGAATTGTTACATAAGAAATGGGAATTTTGATCGTACGCAATTTATCTGCATAAAATAGAGAACGTTTTTTTTTGAACCCATTGTTTGCATTGAAAATTGCTTTTATCAGTTGAAAATCACCGGCAGATATTGTTTGAGTGGAACACAATCAGTGTTAAATCGGTATTGATTTGATGTCTATTATGATGGTATAACTAGATTTTCATTCAGATTACTTCTTCGCAGTCAACGAAATTTCCCATTTAATACCTTGAACAAGTCCGCAATTTGAGCACAGGTATTTTAATAGGTCATTAAATGAATGCAAGTCTCGATTTGCAATCTGATCCACAAAATGGTTCAAACGATCATTTTTGAATTTACGAAAAAAAAACGTCAAAATCTTATCCTTTTCGTGTTGCCAACACTTTTGAAAAAAATATCTTTATTTGCATTTAGCATCTATATCAGTATTTGCGTATCTTCATTCATCTATATAGTAAAAGCTAGTTTTTACTACACACGCAATGCAGTAAACTAAAGCTTTCTATTTTCTCATGTCCTGAATCGATTTTACGGTTTTGCTCTACTATGCACATCGGACGTATAACATTATTTAATCATTGTCTAATCATATTTTAAGAAACGTTCACTTGTTCCGGATAATCCATTGCTTGAACTTAATTCCACCTGAAAATACAATGACAGCTCAAAATTCAACATCTCACGACAAATTTGAGAGAAAAAAAAGATGTCAATTTTAATTAATCAGAATTGTGCAAAGTTATGAAAATGAAAAATTAGTTCAAAATCTTAACAAGGACAAGGGAAATGTGCGATTAGATGTTTTAATCATCATTTTTATCTATTTCTGTTACTAATTTCAACATTCGTAGCCATTGATTTGCATGACATTTTTTTGCACTTTTCTGTGGGATTGAAATGAGGAGAGAAAACAATACAAATTTAGCAAACAACAATTGTTCATTCATATTTTCAGCGTGCGACTGAAATGAAAACTAGCAAATATGAAATGATTATCTAGTTCGTATAGTTTTTGGTCCAATGTGCACTGTTGCAAATATTAATTCACCATTAGTTTTTGTTACAACACTCTAAACATAGACATTAACAAACACACATGACATGCTTTTGTTTAGTGGCATTCACTTCAATAATTTTCTGATCTTTGGAAACAACCAAATATGAATTCAACAACAAGATGGCATATTTATGAAATTTTGCACTTTGACAACAAATTTAGATCCTTTATCAAGTTCTTGATTCTGAATGAGATAATGAATTTTAATTAAAAATTTTTTATTAAAAAAAAACACCTAGACCGACCGAAATTTCGAGATTATTTTGGCAACGGTTTTATTCGCGACCTGAAGAGTAATGGATTAGAAACGAAATTTTAAAGAGGAAATAAAAAAAAACGAACGTTGAAAAATAATCTCGAAAGAGCAATATTAAGTTGAGATGAGCAGTCTAAATCTAACTTAGTACGAATTAAGTGTAAAAGTCGAGTTTTACTTATGAGGGAGTTTGTAAAAGAAGATGAGTTGATATGAGTGTTTGTGCGTAGTCTGCAGAAACAGGTCAGCATCATGAGTATGAACTTGAGTATGAAGCTAGACGAGCTGCAACGACGCGGCGACCGCCAGCTTGAGACCACGGTCGCTTTGTGCGAGATTCGCTCGCAGCTGCAGGAGCTGACGAAAAGCGTCGAGTCTTGTCAGAGTGAGGTCAGCGAAGTTAAACGGGACATGGTCGCGATTAAGGTAGATCGATGCTAACCGCTCATTATTTACACAGTCGATCAATCAAACTCATTTCCATTTTAATCACCATTCGTTTTGATCGTCAACTAAATTTTTACAATAGAAGGAAAAACAATACAATTTTATAATTGAAATTTTGTAAATTGTGATTTAAAAATGTTGGTTTGGGAAAAAAACACTGTTTTTGTCTGATTCGCAGCATGAACTGGACACTGTGCAACAAGTCAAGGAAGAAATAGAGGAGTTACGGGAATACGTGGATCGTCTCGAGGAACATTCACATCGAAGAAAGCTAAGACTTTTGGAGCAGGTGCTTACTTTGATCTAAAACATTGATTTTCGCGAATAATGACTATCCACCGCCACAATTGTGTACACGCGATTATGATTAATTTCCATGCCAACTGATTTTCAATTTTACGTTTCTGTTTTCTTGTTCTCGTTTTAGCACGACAAGCCGTCTCTTGCTTTAGGCGCACGTTCGACATATTAGTTGTTCAGGTCTCTACAACGTTTCTTCTATTTATTTGTACTTGATTTGATTTTAATATTATGTTTAGTTGCCAGCAATGGTTTTTGCAATTTAATTTTGGCTTGTATACTTTGATAGCGCTTGTTTATTTTTAGTTTTGCGCTTTTGTGTTTTTAATTTTTGTACGAACCCAATCATTTTATGACGACAATAAAAACCTTTCGTATCATTTGTCATTTCGTTTTATTTGCAAGCCCTGTTTTTATCTCTGGCTACAGCGAGTTACGCCGGTCGACACAGCCGTGTTCCAAACTTTTTAATTGAATATAACTTTGGTCCTTTACAGGGGTTGACCTTTTTCCTCTCGTATGCAATATTGGCTGCAGTCCTTGGCATGTTACAGTTCGGTTACAATACAGGAGTTATCAACGCACCTGAAGGGGTAAACTGCTTAGATTCATATCAAAAGATCAACATCAAACGATACTCATCTCTGTTCTTCTATTATGGTTACAGAATATCGAGAACTTCATGAAAGACGTATTCAAGCACAGATATGGCGAAGATATCTCAGACGAGAACGTTAAAAGATTGTACTCGATAGCAGTCAGTATATTTGCTATCGGAGGCGCTCTTGGAGGATTTAGTGGTGGAATCATTGCTAACAGATTTGGCAGGTAAATTACAATTTAAACTTTTTATTCCAGTTCAAAACAAAATTAAAATTGTTGTGTTAATAAATCAAAATGGAAAAATAGTTATTTAGCAATTAAAAATCAGTTTATAAGCACAAATTTGTGTACAAAACTATCAAAAGTTGTACAAACGAAATAATACCACCTGAGTGTAGAAATGAAAAGTTGTCTAATGATTTATGTTTTTGTTTTTTTCAGGAAAGGAGGTTTACTGATGAACAACGTGCTGGGCATCGTGGGGGCATGCTTAATGGGTTCGACAAAGTTGGCTAATTCTTACGAAATGTTATTTTTTGGTAGATTTATTATCGGGATTAATTGTGGGTTAAATACTTCTCTGGTGCCGATGTACATATCGGAAATAGCACCGTTAAATCTTCGTGGCGGCCTGGGCACGGTGAACCAGCTCGCTGTTACCGTAGGTCTCCTAGTCTCGCAGGTGCTCGGTATCGACCAGATACTTGGCACCAAAGACGGTTGGCCTCTTCTCTTGGGCTTGGCTATCTTTCCGGCCATTCTTCAATTAGTACTCCTGCCAATATGCCCAGAGTCCCCAAGGTAACTCGCTCGTTTAATTACACCCTTTGAAACATTGTCAGACACATTGGTCTGCTTTTTTCCAATAAATGGAATCGTCCTGGTTGATATTTCGTGTCGTTTTAGATATTTGCTCATTACCAAGCAATGGGAGGAGGAGGCTCGCAAAGCTTTGAGAAGACTGAGAGCGAGCAATCAAGTTGAGGAAGACATAGAAGAGATGCGAGCCGAGGAACGAGCTCAACAGGCCGAATCGACCATCTCCATGACTGAGCTCATTTGCAGCCCGACATTAAGAGCTCCTCTCGTTATTGGCGTAGTCATGCAACTTTCACAACAACTCTCAGGCATCAATGCGGTTAGAACATTCACACATTTTGTCAATACACAACCAACAAGTGCAATCTTTCAATTGTCGCTCATGTACACATTTCCGAATGTGTTTCTGTTCTTTCGTTTTAGGTATTTTACTATTCCACAAGTTTGTTCACAAGTTCTGGACTGTCGGATGAGAGTGCAAAATTCGCAACCATAGGAATTGGTGCAATCATGGTCGTAATGACCCTGGTATCAATTCCTTTGATGGATCGCACGGGACGAAGAACCTTACACCTCTATGGCCTCGGGGGCATGTTCATATTTTCCATTTTTATAACCATTTCGTTCCTTATAAAGGTGAGTCGTGCTCCAGTTCATCTTACTACTGCTTCCCTAACGTGTTATTAACTTTTCAGCAACTTGTCATTTAAATTTTTGTAACCAAACAAATCTACAAAATGTCAAAGAAAGTTCAAACTTACGAACTTTCATCGATCAATATATTTTTTTTTTTTTTTTTTTTGATAAAGTCTTTCAGCTTTGAACTTGGTGAAGGCTTTCCAACTGGGTAAAACCGCATGCATACGTTCTCTGCTTTTACAACAGGATACAAAATTCTGTCTTTGAACAATCGTTTTTTTTATTTCAACCTCAAATAATGGAATTTGAAATATTGTTCAAAAGATTTTTAAGGTGTTCTGTTGTAACTTTTGATTTGCAATGTTTCAGTTTGGTTCTGTGATCCTTACCTTGTCCCATCCTGTCATCCCTCTCCCTCCATAAATTGAACGTCTTTCGTGACTGTCTGGAGGAGGTATATCCTACTGTTTGCTTCTACTAATACGCTCAAACCTGTCGCTAACATTTTATTCGAAAATTTATTATATAAATAAATTACAGGGTTGGGCTGCATGGTGCATGCAACAACTTTTTATTTGCAATAATTTTTATTTTCAGAAAACAATTTTATCATGACGTGTAATTAAAAAAATGTTATCTGTGAAATGAAATTATGAAAGAGAAAAAAAACGTGGCAGTGATTAATCATGATAGGATTGTGCAATTTTGATTGAGTTTTTTTGAGTTGATCCTGGAGCTCCTCCAGTAAGCTCAGGAAAGAAGAACAAGTTACCACTGCCTGATAGGAGTTTTTCGGTTATGTACAGGAAATGATTGATTGGATGTCGTACTTGGCGGTGGTCTCAACGTTGAGTTTCGTGGTGTTCTTCGCTGTTGGACCTGGTTCAATCCCGTGGATGATCACGGCCGAGTTGTTCTCGCAAGGACCCCGACCTGCTGCCATGTCGATCGCAGTGCTAGTCAATTGGATGGCTAATTTCTTGGTGGGAATTGGATTTCCAAGTATGAAGGTAAGAATTTAACCATTATTTTTCGTTCAAATTAATTTGTCATCGGTTGAAAAAAAATTTTATTCATCCCTCCAATGTGGTTTGTTCTTTTTAATTCCAGGGCTTTCTCGAGAATTATACGTTCCTGCCATTTAGTGCATTTTTAGCCATCTTTTGGATCTTCACGTATAAAAAAGTGCCGGAAACAAAGAACAAGACTTTCGAAGAGATTCTTGCATTGTTCAGGCACGGTAATACCAGGTGCGGATTATATGATATCACTCGATATGACTTGTCCAGTAGACATTCCAGTAAAGATTTAGAGCCTAGCCAAGTGGAGATGTAATCGGACGAGCCAGTTTGTCTCTGACAAAACCATCCCAACTGCTGACATTTTTTTCTGTTTTTGACCGAAAAAAAAAATCTGCAACGAGGCCTTATGAAACGTCGTGTTAATTGTCAGAGCAGGCGAGAATAATTATCATTCTCACGTCCGATTATTGACACCTTGGATAACTTAAAATTAAGCTTTCTTAATTCTTTGACTCCTCACGATTGACATGTTATTTTTGAATAATCAATTTTTGACGATTTTTATCAACTGCGACACACTAGTTAAACAATAATTGTTATCGAGATTTTTGCGAAAGTTTTCACAGGAGCGAAGAGTTAACGAAACAAACGAATTTTTATTTGATCCTTAGTTGGTATCGTTTTATAAAGTGACTTTGTAAGATACTTAAATGCGGCTCTTATTTTGCTTCAATTTTTGCGAATGACGCGATGTTGCTGCGCTGCATGAGACTACCAAGTTATTTATTTCTGAGCTTAATTCAAAGGCTGTTGAGTTCATTTAAAATGCGATATGTAATATGATTTGTGACGAGTTCATTAAAACTGATTGTTGTACAGATGTTAAAACAGTCGAATTAAAAGCAACGAATTAAAAAAAAAGAGAGAGAGAAAACCCGATCATTTTAGCGAACACGATTTCAGTTATTTTCAGTTATTATTTTAGCGATACTAAAAGAGGATTACACGAGATGAAGAAAAAGTTTCTATAAGCATGAAGAGATTATGACGGACCATTATTACATGAAAAATTTCTGTTATTTCCATTTGAACTTTTCGTGTCTGTGTCTCTGCATGCGATTACTGTTTGTGAACATAAGTACAAAGCTGTTATTATTATTTTGTTTAGAATAATAACGTACCGACTTGTTTGTTATGCTTTTTAAATCTAACAAACATAAATAATTACAAGTTAAATGTTTTAAATGTTGAAAAGCGTTTGAAATGCTCTGTAAATAATATTAAAACAGATTGAAACGATTTTTTAAAACTCGTTTAAACTCGGCTAATATCAATTGTCTTGAAAAGTATTGCTTTGAAACAAATGCGTCAATTTATTGAAACTGTATGAAACTGGATCGCAATTTTTTTCAGAAAAAACATTCAATAAGCAATACTTTTCTTGCTCATTCAAAAAATTATGATTAAGCGCTGTTTTCAAGTAGATACAAGTTTTGTTGTATATTTTAGTTTTTACGCTATCCCTGTACCAAAATGTAATGAACTTAGTTCGACTTGGACCAATGGGATATAAAAATTGAACATCGATATAAATTGTTACACCCAAAAGAACTATCACGACAGATTTTATACTTTTGTTACGCTCTTTAGCTGTACAAATTTGTGTTAAAAAAAGCAGCGAATGCGTTGACTAATTTTATTTGTGATAATACTCATTCGTTAATTGTTTATCATGAAGTATATTTACGCTTTGCTATTGTCATCCCTCTGTTATATTTGTTTATCTCGAAAAAAAGTAGTCGCAGCAGACTTTTAGTTGACAGATTCGTCTGTTACCTTGTTTGTCACACTGAGAAAATCGCACAATAAAAAGGTTTTGACATTTTATCTTGAAACAATACAAATATAATCATACCCTCATCATTGCAGTTTTCTCAGTGAAAGTTCAATATTTGTCAGGGGGGCATGTGACTTACGTTTTATAGTTAGTTTTTTTTATTTCAAACAAATACATATCGAATGCAACAAGTAACGAAAAAAATTATTATTGTTACACTATGACGATTTGGTTTTTCTTTTTCGATCCATCATTTTTCCAGCATGAGCAATTTTCTGATATACTTATTCTGTTTTTGTTTTCCCTTTTCGTTGATTCTGAAACATTGATTGAATTAAATTTTAAGACATTTTCAATTGAAATTTCAATGTGTATATACTATATTTATTATCTTGGCTGACTTGAATTGACCTGCGCTGTTTGAACCCTGAATGTTGAGAGATATTTTCTGTTGGCTGAAACATCCTTGAAGGGCTGAATCATAAACTTATAAATATAATGGTAGAGCATCGTTGTAGTATGGCTAAACATGCTATAGTGTTTAAATGTCTTCAAAACCTGTAAGTAGTTCTTTCTACATTTTGAAACCTACCTTGACATTATCGTTTTTGTTTAAATAGTTGTCTTTGTACTGGTTGGGCAGTATATAAATGATAATAACTCAATTTGATGTTCAACATTCGATTATTGCAAAAATTACCTTTATATTTACTTTGATTAAATAGGAGCAGTTTGAGGGACAGCCGATTATATGGGTGAGTCAACGAAATTGAAATGTTCTGTTGTTGCTTTGTAAATATTTGACAAATGTTTTGATGGCATGGTTTTGTTATGCGATTTGGGTCATCCATTCATAATCATGATTCGTTCATTCATAATTTCATTGGATGTCTCTCAGAGGAACTTCACAGCTTTTCTTAAAAACCGCGAGTCACAACAAACCGATTTTCTAATATTTTTTTTCATAAAATTATTGTTCTCGGTTTTTGATTTTGTTGTCATCTGTAAGTTTAATTAATTCCTCTCATGATGCTTTTCAGAGAATAAAAATTTCATGCCATTTTGTCCATATTTGTATAAATTCGACGCATACTTTAGTGCGAAATACAATTATTTTGACTTGTGAATGAAACGTTCGATCCATCGCTAGGGAAATAATTCTTTGAAAGTGTACAATCATAAAAAACTTTTCTGCTCTGTCGATGCGACGTTAGCAAGATAGGATGTAGATTATTCCTCGTACGATAACAGGAGGAAATGGGTTATCTTTGAACACTTGTTTCCACAGTGCAAGATGCAATGAAAACACGAAACACCAGTTTTGACCCATTTCAATAATTCAACATTGACAATTTATCAAAACACTTTTGTAAAACAAGAATTAACATCTTAACTACATAGATAGTTTATCGATACTATGGGGGGGTTTTTTTATTTCAATGTCCGAGCCATGATTTACACTAAACTTTTCGCCTCGTAGAAGTTCTATGTAGAAGTTGGATTTTTTACACACACAAGTTGTAGGATAAATCTATTTCTAGATCTGAGAAAAGAGCAATAAATCTTTCATTCTTGTAATATCTGCCTTATTTCAACTGATTCAAACTTTTTCTCTAAAAAAGATAATAATAAAAAGAATGCAAAACTTGGAAATATTAAAATAGTTTTTCATTATTTTACGAGTTATTTATTCTGTAAAACCAACAATTTTTTTCAGAAGTGGAAGATCTTGAGAGATGAAATTTGGAATCTTCTCAAGTAAAACTTTGGGTTTTTACTTTATGTATCTTTCATTTGTGAAGAAGATTGTATTAGTGATTGCATATTGAATGAAAATAGTTTTTTTACAAGTTCCATTTGCTATTTTTCAAATTAAGAAATAGTAAGTAAAGAAATAAATTTAAGAGTATAAAATTGAAGAGCAAGGCATTAGCCATTGAATTGTTGTATTACAGGAAAGAAGAAATAACTACAAATTCTAGCAGGGAAACCGTTTTGTCTGCCTGTACGTCATCCAATTAACTGCCTCTTCTCTGACGAATAAAATGAACGAATGATAAATAATCAAGAATCAGTTAACAGTTAAAAATTGATCTTATTATATCATCACACTTTTTTACTTTAAAAGAGCTTAAGATTTTATAGGACAATAATTATTATAAATCTTAATTACTTCGTCCATAGTAGTCCGGAAAATTCATTGATAAGAGAAGAACTTGCTAATTTTTTTATACTTTCCATTATTATCAATTATGCAAAAAATGAGTGTAAATAAAATTTATTGTCTCAAATGTTTTTACCAAATCTTTCACCTTTTTTTCATTAAATTTTCATGAATAATTATGTAACATTTTGTTTTTTTTTGTGAACACTTCAAAGAATTAGCGACAAATATCAAATGTGACCAAATGAAAATGACATAAAATGCGATGCCGAATGCAGAGGTTTCATTCGTGCAAGTTAATACGGTTGTACAAATGCATCTCTGAAATATTAATGAAACATAAATTGTATTTAATATTGGCATGTCAGTATCATCATAAACTTCTTATTGAAATTCATGTACTACGTAAAATTCCACGAGTAGAAATTATTCATCGACGTAATATAACAACAATTTTCATCTGATATTCCATTTTGAATTAAATTCAAAATATCCACATAACGTATGTTGAATAAACATGTTTGTAATCAAAATTAAAGCATGATGCAAACATCAAATATTGGACGAATTCTGAACTATCTTTAGTTACATATTTTTAGAGTACAAAATTTTTTATTTTCCTTCAAAAAACAACAACAATGATATTCGTTCTTCATGGTTAACAAAACAATTGGTTAACAAAAAATGAATCTATCAAGAACACAAAAAAGAGAAAAAGGAAATTTGGACAAGTGGCATGGTGTTTTACAGGAGCATGCTAAACTGTGTGAATGCATTAGAGGAGCATATTCAACCACCTGAGAGTGCAGCCTTGATGGTGGCCGAGGAGAAGCCACATCCCGATTCATGTAAGACCTCTCTGCTATTTCACCAAACCTTTTTTTTCTAAATCGAAAAATTTCAAAAAACCACCTTCCAAACATGCAATACAAAAAAACAAGATTCAAAATTCAACTCACTCATCAGTTCATTCATCGATCACCGGCTTAAACTTATTATTGGATTGACGTTTTGTTTTCGCATCACGTGTTCTCACGCTTTCAACAATTTTTTCAGTTGCCTCTCAATCATCGCACAACCTCAGAGCTTACTTACAACTTTTTTTTTACGTTTCACTTTCTACAACGAGTGTCAAATTGTGATTTAAGTGTGTGGCTTCGTGTACAACTGGTTTAATTTCAATTGTTCAATGCAACTTTTTATAATCGTTGAAGTTTCATTTAAATACTCAAACTTTACTGGTAATTAATTTCAATTGACTTGATGAAATTTGATTGTTTTATGTTGTTTGATTGATTTTCATCGTGAAGCAGCAATAACTCTTGTTCACATGAAACAATTTATGGAGAAACATGATAAATGATTACACACAAGTTTTTCAAACTGAAAACAGCAAATTTGGATGTACCCAACTGGGATTAATTTGTTTGTGCTTGTCAGTTGTATTTGCAGTAGGTTCAGATCGCTGTTCAAACGCTCCCACTCAACCGGAGAGACCACCGCCCCCGCTTCCCCCGCCACGCTTTCCGAACAACGCTGTTTGACAATGGGACTCTCTTCTTAAAAATGGACACCTCGTTGCAAGGAAAAGTGCAACTTTGACTCGACTTTCGTTCAAATTGTTTCACACCGTTTATCTCGTGCAAAAAAAACTTTACAGATTGGCTGATAATGCAATTATCATACAAACTTTACTTCTATAAACGAAATTAAAAGAAAATTTAAAAAAAAGCAAAAATTGATAAATCAAAACTGATTGCGAAATTTAATTGAAGAAATGTTCGAAAAAGCAACAAATAACATTGTGATAAATGAATCATTTTTTGTTTGCAACTTTGTTTTGCAATTGAATATGTGAAGGTATGATTTCTCATCGCACAAGTACAATGTCAAAATGAAAATCTATATAAAATCGTATTTTTTACTTTGAGGACAAATATTTTTACACGCGTCGATACTTTGAATCATCGTAAGAGGCATTTTTCAACCAGAATGTTGTAACCACAAAAGTGCGCATAGAAAAATAATCATAGATATTGAGTTTTCCCTTCGGTTTCAGCAGCGAGATTGACTTTTGTGTACTTTTTTGGTTTCAATTTTTCATCTGCGATTGAAAGAACTTGCGGTTTTCAAGATACCCCAGTCAGTCTGTAGAGATACAGCAGTCAATAACGATGCTTCGATAGCAATATAATTTTCATACAAAGTAAGTTTCAAAGGTTGTGAAAATCGAATTCTCATCCAAGTTTTGCACACAATTTCACTTATCATTTTAAGGAGCGACACTTTGAAAACTCACTTTGTACAACAATTTTGCAAATTTTATTTCATGCGATTCGCACGTATTTTTAATTACAAACTCATCTTAACTCGTTTTTTATTTTTTAACTTCCTTTTCGAAATTTGACTGTAAGTAAACTTCGGCACCGAATAATTTTCAACTTTGAATACTATTTTGAATCACTCGCATACTAAAATAAAAAAAACCTAAGATACTTTTAAAAATAAAAATATAAATATATACATATGATGCCAATTACATGATTTATTTTGTAATATTAAAATATAAATATATGTTAGTAGGAAGTTAACTATAGGCGTATGATTAAAAAAAGAGCAAAAAAGAGAGAAAGAGAAATGAATCCAAAAGCGGAAAGAGACGATGTAAATAGTTGTATTATACAAAATATAATACTTTTACCATTAGTATTAACAAACTGTCGAAAACAAATTTTTAATGTAACGTTCATCAATTGTTAATCAAATAGTTGTCAAGGATGGAACGTTCGATTTTCGATCAGTTATTAGTTGACGGTCTATAAAAGTAGGATAACAAGAGAAAAATGATTTTATCATTAAAATTAGAATTATCATGGGAGGTAATAAACAAATTGATCAATGTTGTTAGGTAACCGACAAAATAAACGCTTCAAGACTATACTGCCGCAAACGGGGAAAAAAAAGAACTCAATATCTTCCGCAATAATAAATTATTGTGTAGAATTTTGTATTGCATCGGGTTGGTTTGAAACAATAACATTTTGTAACCTTAACGATTAACAATAACGAACGAACGATAAAAAAATGAAACAAATCTGTGAAATTTTTGTATATCATTAACGAAAAGTTTACAAAAAAGAAAACAAAACGTTTACATTTTTACAATTTGAAAAGATATCGATTTCCCAATAGCAGATGTGATTTCGGATTACAATTTAGCTGATAACCTGCCTAAAAAATCTGTCTGACTTTTTAGTTGATACGAAGAAAAATGAAAAAAATCTGTCGTTTTTACTACTTCACCAGATAGCCTTTTCGCTGACCATGGCAATGGCTTTCTAAACGTCGAGATATAATAATGAGATCGACTGCAGTATTGAATATTTAAACCAACATAATGTGTACTGTATTATTCAAGTGTAATGTAAAATTATGATAATTAAATCACTGAACTTCTGGTGGAGATGAAAAAAAAATAATAAAACGAGTCGCCTATAGAATTTGTACGATATAACGATACCAGCATCTCTGCGCGACTTTGTGAAACTTGATGAAAGTAAGATCTGCTAAACGTGAGATTGAAAACAAAAATTAATTAAAAGAAAGGTTTCCTCTGTAGGCTGAGAGCACTAGTTAAACAATCGATAAATTTGATTAGAGTAAAATCTGTTTTCAAGTTTACAATTATAACAACAAGTTTCCCATTAAAACTTTTGTTTCATTGCAATGATCCAATTGCTTACGAATTTCGTTCCTTCTTTCGCTGGTACTCGAACCCTACTATAGTAGTGACAACTTGAATCTCGAAACTTTTTTTATTTCTATATAATACACGTATGTATTTCATACACGATCAAATAATATACATACCATAAGGTTTAAAAAATATATATTACCATAAAAATTGAAACAAATTGCAACAAATTGTACGTTACCGATCTGGAATTATTCGTCATAAACTGGTGGATGAAAAAGTTCAAAGTTTATTTCGATTTTCGAATTTCAGCTGCGACTCAGAAGTCAAAAAGTCACATGAAAAAAATATAACCTTTGCGTACAACGAAAAATGTAAAAGTCAATTATTCGCATTCATTATTACATGCTTGTTTTGAGTCGATTTTTTATCAATCGCACATTTAAAATAGTCGTTTGTATGAATTGCTTTATTAGAATTAAAAAAACACGTTTCTTATACCCTTTGATTGTGATGCCAAATTAAGAAATAGATTTTGTACTATAGATTTATAATGTATACGTTATTCTAAGAATGGATGCAAATTTTACGTGTGTTCGTTGTTAAGTTTGCGATGAGTTTATAAATGTATATTTTGTTGAGAATACGAATTTGTACTGCCGATAATTATAATTCATTGGACATTTTAAATCTTGAATCTCATCAAGGATGAAAACAAATGTGAAGTGCGAAAGAGCGTCGGTCAACCAGAACTGCATAATGTATTCAATTTTACTAACAGTTTTACGTCGTCCAAAAGACTTACTGCCGTATACAAAAAAAATACTATACGGTATTATACCATATCGTTACTGGTTTCAACGACGAGATAAAAGTTCAAGACTTGATTTTAAACAAACGAAATTTGCAACATTTGTCACCAGTTTCAATTTTAAGTCGATTATTTTTCAAGTGTAACTTCTAATTAACAAATTTGACACTTTATATATAAAAAAAAAACACTGTAAAATAGTGGCGTTTATAAGTCGAACAGAAAAGATGAATAATTTGTCACAAACATCACTATATATGTAACTCCTTATGTAAAAATATGTCACATATAAAAATAAACATATTAAAATTAAAGCAGTCTCCATTCAAACAATTTTTCTTTCAAGTTCACTTTTTTGTCAGTTTGTTCTTTTATAACTTTCTTTTTCATTCTACTTCAATTAGTGAGGTAATTTTTTGTTCGACAAGAGGTAGCTCATTGGGTGAATTTTTTGCTGACAAAAATCCATGTTTTTACAAATGTTGGTTTTGGTCGGGCGGCACTATTATTTGCATTTTTTTAATTAAACAAAACATCGCAGAATCGTAAAAAAGTTCGTAATGCCCGTGGTATATAATTACGATATGTAAACAAGGATTCTCGTCGGCGCGTGTGTAACCCCGTTGGGTGGTCCTTACTTCGAGTTCAAAAGCTGTGATCACATGGCAACCAGACCTACGCTCAACATATCCACTGCCTTTATTTTCATTATACTCAATGTTTATTATCGTATTTAATTTTACAATCAAGAATTGCAGTTTCAATTGTATCAACAACCGAACATTTTTTTTCCTCGCTCCAAATTTCTGTAACTTTTGAGACGAAAAAAATATTCTTATTTTTTCAAGGATCCCAACGAAAAAGAGAAAAAAAATAAAATTTCTGATTTCTTTTCTCATTTTCTCAACTTTTGTAGCGGAAGTAATACATAACGCACGAGACCTGCCAGAACTAACAGCCGATAATAGACAGAGTCCTTAAGACGCATTTTTGAAGATTGGCAATATGGACAGTGTAATCTATCTTTCAGCACTTGATTCAAGTCAAAACAAATAAACCTAATAGGACAGAACAAACGTGACAAATTGTCATCGAGTCGTTTCTGTTTCAAGAGCTGACCAAGTTCTCCAATCCGACCCTTTTCCATCCACTTAAACACCCAATTCAAAATACAACCTTTCATCATAACATTACAAAAATTTCCCACAACTTAAAAAAACGTTTTAATGAATAATTCGAATGAAATAATGAGCGAAAAAAATGACTTTTTCAAAGACACTGTTTCCCCACTCAAGATCATCTTTTAAATGTTAAACAAACGGCGAAGACGAAACGAATATCTCTTGACCGAAGAACATAAATAACTCATCCTCGGCTGTGAAACAAAGTTGGGTACGAAAAGGCCAGGGAAAATCGTGCCACGCATCTATCGACGATCGTAAAATCTTTTTAAAAACATCACTCATGACATAGAGCATGCAGAGGCAGGGCACATGCCTCGCGGATTTCTTAGCCAGCTCGAGATCCGGCCTTCGAGGCTCTAATTGGTGCCGGTTCCACCAATCGTGCTCAATCCACGGTCCATTAGATCTAAACCGAGTCCGCCCAGCTTCTTGACGGCGTTTAAGACGCTGCTCCAGTTGCATCGCCAGTGATGATCCCATATGCAAAGTAATCAGTTGATTCCTCCTAATGGCAAACAAACAAAGTGTTCAATCAAACAAATAATCTTCCAAGTGCAAAAGACAACAAATAACCCAACGCAACTTTCAACTCGAACCGTTTGTCCTGCTCGATCAACTGTCATGATCTAATCAACTGACAAATTAAAATTCAACAAAGTGACCTGGAACATGAGAGAGAAGTGACCAAACCGGAAGTAGCCATGAAGAACGAGTCCGACGCAGTTTTTCACGACGACCGTCGTGGCGCCCGTCGGCTCATCGGTACGCAGCAAAATTTAACTCTGGAGCCACTTCTCAACAACGCCGTTCCAGCCGAGACATCGACTAGGAAATCCGGAGCCCGACGGCAGGAGAAACCGCCCTATTCGTACATCGCTCTGATTGTCATGGCCATCCAGTCCAGTCCAGGAAAACGGTTGACCCTTTCAGAAATCTACGCCTTTCTTCAGCAACGATTTGCCTTCTTCCGGGGCTCCTACCAGGGTTGGAAAAATTCAGTCAGACACAACTTGAGCTTGAACGAGTGTTTTATCAAGTTACCAAAGGGGTTGGGAAGGCCAGGCAAGGGCCACTACTGGACCATCGATCCTGCGAGCGAGTACATGTTCGAGGAAGGATCCTGTCGAAGAAGACCAAGGGGTTTCCGACGCAAGTGCCAGTCTCTCAAACCACAATATTCGCAATTCTTTGGACCACCCGGGGCCCAAGGGGGGTACGAAAATACGGCCCCGGTTATGGAGTACGTCAACGAGTACCAGCAGTACCAAAACTATCCGGAGTATGCGATGTACGCGACTGCTCCGGCGACGTCCAATTGGCCCTACGCTGAAGCTACGTACAAGAATCCGCCCATTGCTGAGGTGACCTACAAGACTACCGAGGTGACCTATAAAACGGAGGGAACACCGTTGTACAGAAATGGCGAGGGGTTTAAGAATGAAGGACCCTTTTGTAGGGGCCAGGAAGGGTATCGGATTGGAGAAGGGTTTCATGTGGGCATCAAGGATCATGCCCAGCAGGAAGTCACTTTCAAGGTGGAAAACGACCAGGACGCATTGGCGAACAATTTTAAGAACGCTGGAGGGGGCTTGATCAACCCTAGTCAGACGCAGGATTATTATTATGGCATTTCTAGCGGTAACAATCTGGCCGGCGCGGTTGGACTGCAGAATCAAAATTCGGTTGTGACGGGCCCTGCTAGTAATGTCGGACAGAATCCTGTTCCTGACCATGGTGAGCTTTCAAAAAGATCCCAGATTCATTTGTTCACGAAATTTTTGTATTCGTTCTCCATTCAAGTAGTTTCTGTAAACTTTTTTATTGTATCTTTGGTAATATTGTTTAACTTTTCCTCAAAATATTTCAGTTTTTTCAAATTTAAATTAAAAATATCTTGTTTTAATGAAAATTGCAAAAAATGAAACAGACATTTTAAGCTTGATTTAGGATTTTACGCAATTTAGAACTCAGTCAAATTAAAGTTTTGAGAAGCAGCTAAAACTGACTAGCAATTTCCTATACAAAATCTGACGAAACTCTAAAGTCTTTTTAATACTTGTGTATAGAACAGATTTTTTTCGTGAAAAATCGTAAAAAGAAGACTAAAAAGTTGTCTAGTAGAATAAAAATTAACTACTGTGGTATTAATGTGTATTTTAGATATAAAAAAGCGTGAGCGAGTGATCGTTACGGAAGTAAAATAGAGGTGATAAAAAGTATTTAAAAAAACGTTATGTGAGAAAGAAATCGCCATGGGTGGTATAGTTGCATCGACCATAAAACGTAGAGAAAATGTGTTGACATACGAAATACAGGGGATCGAGCATTCATGAATGCCTGCATGTCCTATGACGGGAATCAATGGGAACTGGCCGCGCAAAGCCATCTGGAAAATCATGTTTTACGAGCCATAGAAACGCGCGTCACGTTGACATGCTTTTTTAATGAAATCTATCATTCTATCATAATATTTGTACTAATAGTCAATTGTCATATTAAATGTCGATTCTAAACACAAAATCAGGTCTAAGAAAAAGTTCAAAAAAGTTAGAGCAAAAAATTAAAAAAGCAAAACAAAATTAGTAGAACTAATAAAGTAATAAAAATTGTCACTTTTTAGGATCGAAAATTTGTTCTGAAAAATTATGAAAGTAAAGATTAAAATCTTTGCGAGATCCAATAAAGTTGTGAACGAATCGGTTTTACAAGGTCTTCGCAAAAGATCGATTAAGGAAAAGAATTGGCTGACGGTTGAGATTATATTTTAAGATCACGTGCATTTTAACACGCCGCGATACGATGATTCCCAAAATAAATCGTAATGTTTAGGGAAAAAAAGGGTTAGCAATTCGCGGCGCCTGCAGATTGATTTCGTTTACACTTCGCTAAAGAATTATTTCGTGGGTGGTGAAATTTCATCGGTTTCATTTCACAAAAAATGCAAAAGCAAAAAAATAAAAATTTGCATTTTTACAAATTTTGAATTAAAATTTGCATTTTTACAAGTTTGAAACAAATTGCAAAATGTTTAATATAAATGAATGGTTCGAATTTTCATGACAATTGTTTGTTTACAGGTTTAATAATGCAGGGTACAAATGCAACAACATCCAGCGGTTCGTTTGGCGATAGAAAAACGTACCTTGGTCATCCGTCGGGCTCTGTATCATTGCCGTCATCGCTGGGATCGCTCGGATCATTGAGTCTAAGTGGACTCAGCATATCGGGAGCAGTAGTGTCAAATATGCATTCATCAACAACACCACCAATGTATTACGATCAAATCAAATATTCTATGTAAATTTTATGATTTTTTGCAATTTTAATTTTTTTTAAATTTTCTTTTATCTTTTTCCGTTTTTGCAAAATGTAAAACAAAGGAATTCTATTGAATTTGCAAAACTTAATTTTGAAATGATATCTGTGGCACTAAGGTACAACCAGATAACTGCACCTTCAGAAAATAAAATAATCGGTTAAGAAAACTAGGTTTTTTACTAAAATTATTTACGAATAAATTTCTTTTGTTTGATTATCTCAATGTTGTCAAAAAAGTTAGTTAACTGGGTTTTTCCATTTCTGCCACAGATTTAGGAGTAAGAATAATTCGACCAAAAAATTGTAAGTAAGTTGATAAAATATTTAGCCTCCGTACGTTTAGGTTTTTTCGATAAGTAAATTCTAAAGAAAGTAAAACCTATGAAACCAAAAATTGTAAATATAATATATAGAAGGACCAAATGCAATCGATGCCAAAAAGGAGTATTTTGAAACGATAATTATGATAGTTGGATTTTTTAATGAATGAGCTTATTCAAATAAATATTTAAATAATCAGCATATATATTATTTATATGGAATCAATGAATAAATAAATTTTATATTTAATTTCTTATGTTATTTACCTTGAAAATCAAATTTGCAAGAACAAGAAATAAACTTTTGGTTCTGTGCTGAACAGAAAATTTGAATAAACAATATTTCGCCGCCTTATTTGTTAGTATATCTAATTGCCGCCAGAGGGTCAAAGAAAACATCAAACATAACCTCAAATAAACTCAAAACATAAACATTACATTTTGGAGCACAACATTTTACTTGTGGTATTTGTTGGAGTTTTATTAAATAAGTTGTGATACAAGTTTTATCGAATTGTGAAGCAAATATGCCGCTTCCCCCAGCATTAGCGGCGAGATTGGCTAAACGAGGATTAATACCAAAACAAGATAAAAATGGTTAGTTTTTATGTACCAACAAATTGTCACATTACACTGAAAATACTGAATTTGCAATTTAGTTCGATAAACTATTGAAATGATTGAAATAATAACTATATGAAATAATTTAATTGCAGAATCAGGTAAAAAAGAATCAAAGAAAAAAGTTCATGAAGAAGTTATTGCCGAGGATTATGACAATTCTAAAGAAGACATAAACACAATTGACATTACGCAAAAATTCATGGTAAATGAATAAAGATGAATCAATTAGAAATTTATCCTTGTTAAAAATTTTATTAACAATTTAACTTTTTAGGGCTACAGTGCTTGTCCTAACAAGTATAACATTTACCACGAATGCACAAGAAAATGTAAAGAATTATGGGGTGCAGGTCATCTGCAACCATCAGACAGTTACTTGAAGAAACAAATGAAACTCATCCAAAAATATCCGTTACCTGAAACGTGGAGAGCAGTATATGATGTTGGAAGGTAACAATTATAATGAAAAAAAAAATAGATGAACAAAAAATAAATATACAATCAACTTCATATTGCTTTGATTTTTAGCGGCCAACATTATTACTGGGACTGGTCATCAGATTTGGTTTCTTGGTACCCTCCAGGACATCCAAAATGTCAAATATCACAACCTGCATCACAACTAAGAGAGGAATTGCACATGAAAGATTTGGATCAAGATGACAATAGTGGTAGTGGCGAAAGTGGAAGTGAACAAGAAATGGAGGTAAACATTATTTTGACTTGTTTTTGTTTTAAAAACCAAATTCATTTTTTTTTGGTTTGCTCAACTAATTGAAAAATATGCAAATTCATATTACAGACAGAAGAAGCTGAACCGAAAAAGGATCGTAAAGATTCTAGAGACAATCGAGATAATCGTGATAGAGATAGGCACAAAGGAGACAGGCGGTCTAGAGGTTCTAGAGACGCAAAAGAGTCACCTTTGGATCCTATGGATCCTGCAGCATATAGTGATATCCCTAGGTAAAAAGAGTTTGAATTGTTTGAAAAATAACTTTCGACAATTGAAATGATTCCTGAACAATTTTTTTATATACTTTTTGTATTGCAGGGGAAAATGGTCAGACGGTTTAGCGAGGAATAACGAAGCAAAAACTGGCGCCGACACAACAGCTTCAGGTCCCTTATTCCAAATGAGACCTTACCCAAGTCCAAGTCAAGTACTAAGATCGAATAAAGCCAACCAGAAAGAATGAAAATCTTCTTGTCTACAAATTCTTTCAATTCTAAACTAAAAGAAATGAACTTGAACGTTCATTAAATTGTAAATCAATAAAAACTCAATAATTAAAAATAAAAAACAGTCTTTTATTATGTTTCCGGGTTCACAAAATTGAATTTAAAAGGCTCATTTTTCTCGCTCACGTCGATGACTGCTTTAGAAACGGTTTTTTCATTGTTTGATTCTTTCGTTTTATCTTCACTTGATTTGTTGACAGTCTTCAAGAACACAGATTTCTGTGAACTTTTTCCTTTGGCGATAAACTTGAGAGTTGAAGATGTCTTTCCAAATTTCTTTTCGTCGTCGGTCATCTTCTGTCTATAATCGCCAAACGTATTTCTCATCACCTGGCGTTTTCTGATCAAGGATGAGTTATTACTTTTTAAAATATTAAGGGATCTCATTGCCGTCTCTACTTCTTTTTGTTTCATATCGTCTCGTAAACTGTTTTCCAATTGCTGAATGCACCAACATAGCTCCACCTCGAAACGGTCCTCGGCTTCTGGAGGAAGACCACTCTGTGTGTTTTGTATGTTTGACATACCCTTTACCAAATTTTTGACCTGAAAATTTATTTAAAATTATATCAAAAAATGCAATTCAAATTTCATTAATAGTAATGGTAAAGAATTTGAATATGGTTCAGATAAAAAGTTTAATAAACTTATTGCACTTACTGGTTTAGATTTTGGTGGCATTTTAATTCTTATATACAGCAGAGCACAACAAGTCGCGGGCAGTTTCAAATTAAATTGAGACAGCAATGATTCTATTATTTTATGATCAGTATATAATGAAAAATAATCAATTAATATTTTCTTAACTATTATAGATAGTGTAAAAATTGTATGAAAATGAATGTCTATTCCGTGTACTCTTGTATTGCGTGTAACCAAGAATCATAACCTCTTTAAATCACTTTTAATTTTCACCGTGGCCATTTTCGACGTCTTCTCTCCACTTAACTTCAAATTTCGCGCTTAAATTGAATTTGAATTGCCTGCCTCCAACATTAATATTATAATAGTTTTTAGTGCGAAAAAAACATTTATATAGTTAAAATAAGATGATCAAGCCAAAAACTGTTTGATAAATAAAAAAACCGTTTGAAATAAGTATAAATAATTCAGATTGGAAAAGGCTGATGTAAATAACATTTAAATTGTTGTCTTTTTTTTATTTTAGCAATAACGTTACAGAGTGTGTGTTGAATGACGATTATAAAAAAAAAGACACAAAAGTGTGCGTTGCATAAAAAATGTATAAAGTAAAAGTACATAGTTAATTATTTTGAGGTAAATGATCTAAGTCAAAGATAATATTGACAACAAAATAATACAAAAATTCCACTTTAGTTTGATTCACGGCGGGTTTAACAGTATGTTTAGATTATTTTTTTTCGATATTATGAGAATATCCAAAAAAAAAAAAACAAAAACAATACAACAATAAAGGGCCATACAACTGTAGTCCAGTATTAATTTTCAGAGATCATTTTTCTCATGAAATTTCTTTCACCTCGGATTCTGCGAGCCAACTGCATATCGTTGGGTCTAATAGTGACCCTGTTGGCGTGGACGGCACACATATTGGTTTCGTCGAAGAGTTCAACCAGGAAAGTCTGGCAAGCTGCATGCAGTGCAAATAAAGCCATGGTTTGGAATCGCACGCCTGGCTTGAGACTTCGTGCGATGTCACGCACAAGAGACACAAACAGACGATCAGGGCCCTTCTCAAATTGGCGGGTTTCTTTCAGGGCGTCAGTTTGAGGCCTGTGGCGAAGTGGTTTCTTCTTCACACTTTCGGTAACGGGTGTCTTTTCTTCGGCATCCTTAGTGGCGACTTGTTGCTGTGGCGCATTTCCTCCAGTCGATTTAAGGCGAATGTTCTTTTTTGCAATGTGACTCCAACTTGTGGTAGTTTTGTGTATCTGAAAATATTGAATTGATTCTACAAAAAATGTATTATAAATCACTTTTCATGACTGATTTTGAGTGTTGAAAGTTCAACTTTTTGGGGTGGTTAAATCCACTAAAATCCTTCTAAAATTCGGCTAAACGCGGTTAAATTCACTAAAATTACAAAAATATCCATTTTAATTTAACTGTTATTGTCATTTACCTTACCAGTAGCCTGCTTTATACGAGCCATAACTGCTGGACACTTCGAGATACTAAATGGACAACAAATCGTTTGCAAATGCGAAGCCGGCAAAATCTCTTTGTGTGGATGTGTACATTTTTGATTGACCAATACCTATCAAAGTTGGGTCTTGTCATTGCTATATTAGTCATCATCAATTAACTATCATCGTCGACTTGATAACTTATCATAAGTTATCTATTCATGAAAAACTCAGGTGAAACTGAAGAGCAAAAAAGAGCGGAATAAAACAAGGAATTAGGAAGACCCCTTTGAATTTCTCATAGTTTTTATTTTATTATTTTTTTTTTTTTGTAATATTGTATACACATTTTTTATACTTAGCCATGATTAATGATCAACGGTATATTACATCGCAAATTTTATGAGAAACTTTCGTACAATAAATTTGTGTAAAAAGTGTTCTATATTTCAACTGAAAAATTTGTGCTTTGAAAAAAATCCCTTTCAGAACCGTCTACTTTTGAAAAAGAAGTCTTAAATATTTTGTGAAAAAGTGTTCATTGCTGTGCGTCTGTTTAATCGTTGGGTTATAAATTATTAAATGTATTAGAGGCTGAAATGTGACAAAATAAATTGCGAACGAGAGTTTAAAAATGTTCACAAATGTGTTCTTTTTTCGTCGTTCCGGTGGTAGACGGCTCCATTAAATCTGTTTGTACTCAATCAATGATTATCATAATTGTAAATCAGTCAATAAATTATTTTATCAACTATTCGTAATCGGTATTCTACACTTACAGATTTTCTTACTGAATCAAAGAAATAACAAATATATATTATAACTCCTGTACGCAATACAGAAATAATAACAGCAGTAACAAATCAATAACTGTAACTTAAGTTTTTGCGATGTTGTAACAATCTTAAATATCAATTAAGTTACATGTTTTTTTGTCACTAAAATATATAATACTTAATTCAAAATTCTTAAACATGCGAATTAAGGCCTTGGGATTTTCTATTTGTTTCGTCAACTGAATCCTACATCAAATAATTGTACCAAAAAGAGCATCAGCAACAATTCAATTGTTGTTAAATCGACTATTTTTTTTCATTTTTCAATTCCATACAAAATTCATTTTATACTGATTTATAGAAATACAAAACAGTTGAAAAATCTATAGGTCCTTATAAATGTTCTAATCTGAAGGTGTATTAAAAAGTAGAGTTTCGTTACAAAATTCACTTAATTTTCAACTCAACTGTTCTGATGCTCCGAAGTATCATTTTATATCTGGCGGAAACCTATGTCTGCAACATTAACTTTTTTTATATCTATAAAATTGCTCATCTTATATATAACCGTGGTGAGAGTTTGGTTCTCATCAATCGAATTTCCAAAGTTGTTTCATCAAAAATTTAGATTCTTACGTTATAAGTTAATTGTAATCGATCGTTTTTTTTGCATTCACAGTTGTAACACACAGAAGCTCCATTGAAAATGTTCACTACTCTTTAACGAGATGTCATGAAAGACGGCGCAGATGTAAAGTTGATTTTTTACTGCAATTTCGAAAATGCAGATTGTATTTAAATTTTATTCTTTTTTTTTTCATTTCGTTATCAATGTCACATCTATATCTATTTATATCTTACTTGATGGATGTGCGATTGAGAATTAGGTATTACAAATTCGCTGATATGAATGAATGTTAAGAGGAAGCATTGATCACAATTATAAATCGCGTGTCAAAGCGAACACCATGGTGGATATCAAACAAACAAAAATAAAATGAATCAATTAATACCAGACACTCCAATTTTGCAATAAAAAAATAAATAACACAAAGTTTATATAATACTCACAAAAACGTAGCACTCAAAACAAAGCACCAAACAAATATAAACCAGATCGAGTTTATTTTTCCAAAAATGCATTCATGTTTATGTATCTAGTAAAAAATGCTAGATAGTTTGATTTCATTCATGACCAAAAATTTGATGAAGCTCCTACGGTAGCGTTGAGAGACAAGTGCTGTTAAGGTCGATGGAAACGTGATTTGTTGAATTTGGTTCAGATTCAGGAATGTCGAGTTTTTTTGTTGAAGTCAATTTGATACGGTTTGGACGGAGATTACTACGGTTTGCTGTCTTTGAATCCCTGCACATATCCCGATTGGTCTGGAATATCTTTCCTACCAGCAATGCCTCGACCTTTTCCAGTCTCGTCAAAACGCTGTTTGTGAGATCCTGTGTACTTGCTAACGTCGGTCAATCTATCTACTGCTGAAGCAGCTCTTCCAGCAGCCTAAAAAATATCAAAATTTATTCAAATTAAAGATCTTTTTTCATTATGACAAGGTACAAAGCGCGCCCGACGGGCGCTTAATTTCAAACCGCTATGCGTTAAAAAAACTTTAACTTTTAAATATTTTAAATTTTGAATCATAGCATCAGACGCGCCATTAAATCCGTTGCTATAGTATATCCTGTGACGTCGTCGGATGCGGACGTGCAGTACACCCTGCAACGCCATCGACTCGGCCATCGAGGTCGCATTCGTAGTAGATCTAGCGACGTAACTGAATACGCATGCGCAATCGATCCCGCGACACCATCGAGTACGCGTGCGCAATAGATCACGCACCACAATCAAGTACGGGTGCGCAATAGATCTCGGAACACCATTGAGTACGCGTGCGCAGTAGATCTCCGGACACCATCAAGTATGCTTGCGCAGTACGTCTCGCGACACCATCGAGTACGCATGGTCAGTACATCCCGGGACACCATGGAGTACGCATCGTCAGTACATCTCGCGACACCATCGAGTACGCATGCCTATTAGATCAAGTGACATATCACTTGACCCGCAGCTTACATCGATCATGTGACGCCATTGGACCCGAAGCCGCAGTAGATCCAGTAATGTAAGTAAGCAACTTATCCACTTGTTAAATAACTTTTGAAAAAGTAAATCATTTGTTATATCGGCTTGTTATTTTTGCATTCGTGTTTAAGTTTAAGTGATTTTAAAGTTTTCATATATTTCTTTGTTATTTTCTCAAACTTTTTTTATAAAAGATTTCTTTCGAGTTTTCATTCGCTGTAATTTTTTTAAGTTAGTCATTCAATTTTAACACATTTGTAACTGTTTAGTTGTTAAATCAATTTAGTTTTTTCGAACTAAATTTGACAGATGCACATAGTTTAAATTTGTTTTATTTCCGTACATAAATTTTTTTATACAAAATAAAGCACTTTTCTGGGCTTCGTGACCATTTCGCTACAGATCGCAGTCAGTTGATTATCAACTGTCCGTCAGACGCTCCAAGGGTGTTTTGGGAAGTCTAGACAATTGTAATCGCGATTAGTTTGGTTTTGGACATTAATTTTAACTTTTGTTAAAAAATTGTTTATAAGTTTATCAGGAGGCACGGCAGTGACTCTGGCCAACTACCGCCAGAAAATGTCAAAGTGCCTTCTTTTCAAGACATTTTAGATTTCATTTTACATTATGATTTTCGTGATTTTATACTTCATCTTAACATAAAAAAAATATTTATTTAAATTTTATTTTAATTATAATTTAAATTTTATTTTATTTATTTATTTAAATTTCTATTGCTTTCACGTTAGATTAAGAACAGCGAATGAAAAATTTGTGACAAAATTTTCAGTCAAACTTTTTTATTTTTAGATTGATTTAATTAGATTTTAGTTTTCTTAAAACTATATTGTTTGCGTGTAAGCTTGAAATCAAAATTATACTTAGTTTTTCAAAAGGTTTTTAAAAAACATGAATGCACAAAATACGATAGCCATATTGTAAAGTTTTTTTTCTCAAGGGAAATGTTTAATTAATCGGCTTCAAAAGATTTTTTTTTGCTTAATAGAAAAATAATATTTTTTAGAACACGAGGGGGGTTCGCGCTCCGCGTAACATGTGATTTACATCAAACGCTACTGACGACACGACAATAGCGACATTTTTTATAAAAGGGGAGGGGGAAAAGTACGACAACTTTTTAAAAAATACAGATTAAAAGTTAGTACACATACAGAAGAAACACTGGTGATACCAGGAGGTCCACAGTTAGCCATCTTCTGTTTGATTTCCGCGACGTCCATTTCTTTACTCTTAGCCAATTCTTCTAAGAAAGTCTTGTACTGTTCGAAACTCAACTTCATTGACCTGAAAGAACCACAAAACAGTTATTATTGTTTAACATAAGAAAAAGTGTTAACAAATGTACGTTCGTTGTCTTAATTTTAATTTGTTTATTATTCATAACTTTTATTCAGCACAAGTACGTGTCTTTAACAAGTTTATCTTCACAGTGCCAATTAATCATGAATCCTTGTGCAAAGTCTGATCGCGTCATTGGGACTGGCAAATATTATTGACATATTTGCATTTGATAATTTCAAATATTTTAGTATCGGATGGATCAGAAACGAAATCTAAAAATTAATATCAAAATTACTTTTGTTTTTTGAAAAAGATGCCAGTGTCGGTGGTGGTGATTTTTTTTCCGTCGATGACTAACGCCTGTTTCATCCACTTGTCGCTTTGGCTAAGTGTGACATGTTTGCCATCACTTTTGGTGTCGCCGAACTTTGAGAACGATTTGAAATTGGCAGAGAAAGTCGGCCCTTTTTTATCACCCTTTTCCCCGTCAATTTTCATATTCGCGACGTCATTGGTCACATCTTTTGTCGCGCCGTTTTTTGCCTTTGGAGAACTCATTTTTTATACTCCCTCAAATTTTCTGCAAAAGAAATTTTTATTATTAGCATTCAAATTATGTTTACGAAAATTTTTCTTAAGTTTCTTAATTAGTTTGACTTAATTTTTCATTTGTTGTCATTTACTTTAACGGAAGTAATGAATTTCACGTTTTTTTGATTAATGAAAATAAAAATTAAAGATGCGAAAAAAAGGCAATTGAGGAAGATTGCTGATCTTGAAAATAGAGGTAAAATATTCTCGCGTGTGTTATGTCACGTATGATGTCATCGATGTGATAAAAAGTAACAAATACGCGATGTTCTTCACCGCGGTGAAGGTCGGTTTCACGGTTCGAATTCTGCATCGGCTAGTTTAAATCTTCACCGACAAACCCAATTGAAATATAAAGTTCAATTTTTTTTTTTCTACTCATTTTGTCTACTCTACTATCATTTTATTTTTTCAAGTTTTCGAGTTTTTTGTTTTATCAGTTCTAAAAGTTTGAATCAAAATAGAACGAACAAAAATTGTTCCCTTGCTTGAAGTTCTTAAAATAAGTTTTTCCTAGTCACCTAAATTATGTGTGATTTCTCTGATTGATTATTTAAATCCATAGCTGTAAAATGTGAATCAAGGTTGATCAATAAATCTCGCATCACATGATCATGGTTTTGAGACCCAGACATAAAAGCTTCGCTATAAGAATGTTCTCTATTTACTCATAAAAGCACTATTTATGCACTTTTCTATTCGTGTTCATTCATTCCTTCCCACAATACAAACAACAATAATAAAACAATTCCTATTTTCATTTGTTGAAATTCCTATTTTAAAATTTTTTTTAAAGGTTCAATCTTCAATTTACACCAAACTTTTGATTACTAAAAAATACTAAAAAAAACATTACTAAAACGATTAAAAAATACTTTCAATTTTTCTGCAAACAATAATAATAAAATATTTCCAATTTTCATTTGTTGGAATTTCTACTTTATATTTGTTTTTCAAATGTTCAATCTTCAATTTACGTTGAACATTTGTCTGCTAAAAATAACATGACGATTATCACTAAAATGATTAAAAATACTTAAAATATCTATGCAAATTTTTTATTTTTAAATTAAACTTTTCCTATTCGAGATTGTTCGCAAATTTTAGGAATTCAAATTGTATTTACTCTAATATTTACACAACACAAGGTAGAGGTTCTCCTCCTCAGAGTCACTAAACTAAAACTACATAAATCACACACTTAGATGATTGAACTTGTTTGTTTGCACTGAAATGAATATTGAAAGTATAATTTTCACAAACAAAATGCGAACGAGTTTAGAAGAGCGTTTTAATATCGAGCTGGTCTGAGGCAGACTGACACAATTCATAGGGAGCTCTTTGTTTAGTGCACTCGAGATTAATTCAGGCGTGCGAAACTGTAAGCACTTGGTCAGAGTGGCGACAGGTGTATCTGATCACAAGTTACAGGTGTCAGCGGATTACCTGGAGTTAACGGGGACGAAGCGGCGGGTCGCGGAAGACTGAGCTAGATGCGCGCACAAGTGGATTCGGAGCACGCGAGACGTGCACTAATAGCCGTGTGATTTTTGCTAGCGAAAAACAATGCTCAACGGAGCTCGGGAGACGATCGAGCAGCACGCACTGATGCAGTGCATCTACTCCGCTGGACCTCATCAGGGCGCATGTCACTTATCGATCCTGCTCTTCTCCTGCCATCCCACGACTTATTCTCAAAACGATATCAACATTGTTACACATCCCATTCAACCCA
Organism: Telenomus remus; assembly: GCA_020615435.1. Classification (NCBI taxonomy): domain Eukaryota; kingdom Metazoa; phylum Arthropoda; class Insecta; order Hymenoptera; family Scelionidae; genus Telenomus; species Telenomus remus. Next base: position 8,378,456 of record CM036339.1, on the reverse strand, counting down.
AATTCTATTGTTCTGTTTTTATCAACTTTTTTCCAAGTTTTAAAACATTGTTTTTAACTTTATACTAATGACTTATTTCTATAACTTCAAAATATAGATATGTGTTTTGTTGTTGTGTTGAGGTTTCAATCCAAAACGATTGTTTACATTTGTTGATATAATCTGTTCTTTTTATTTTTTAAAATTTCAAAAAACTTAAACTTTGACTTGTAATAAATTTGAAATTTGAAAATTTGAAATTTTGGCCAGTTCTTTTTATTTTAATTGACATTTTTGGTATCAAAACTTGAATGTTTCAGTTTGTTTACTTTTTGTCATTTTCATAATTATTTAATACGAGTTTTACTTGTTCTTTTTCCACCAGAAAAATACACGTTAAACGTTTCCTTTCTTTCCTCCCTACGCACTGATAGGAGCTAAATTGAAATATTAGTAATTAATGTTGTGTGCGAAGATACGTTCATTCATCGGCTCTTGTGCGATTTATTCAGACGGAAAAAGTACACGCAAAATAGATTTTGAATGATTGTTTATGATGTGTCATTGTTTATTGTCGTCTTGTTTTTCAACATTGCCTTCAATCTATTTGTTAAGCGAATTTTGATTTGACAACTGAAACGTTTTCTTATCAATCTATAACTGGTCGTGATAAGAAAATACTCATCAAGATAAAAGCACAAAAAGTTGCAATAGAAACGGTTGTAAATCCAGTGTTTTCACTCCAGGTTCTACGTTTTCTAATTTCTTCATTTAGATAGTCAGTGATTTTTTTCCAAAAGCCTATTTGGGATTGCTAATTTTACTCCAAAAAGGCATAAAAGAAAAAAGAAGAAAAAACTTTCATTTTTGACTTCGATCAAACAAGTTAATTTTGAAAAAAAAACAAACAAAATTGAATTTTCGCGCTTGAGAAAAATTTTTGGATTGTGAAATTGCATTGCTCTGGAAAATTCACAACTTTCGAATCTTTTCATCAGACAATCAAGTCCATTTAGTCTGATGGGTCACGCTGTCACATCGCCGTCTAATTTCTAAAGCATACGAGGTAGAACTTATAAAATTGCTTCCTTCCACATTATTTTCAAAGTACAAGGGCAGACTGATTACAATCGTGATAGCAACATCGTTACGATCGTAATGAAGTTATTATTCCAAGGTCGTCAAAGATGTATTTTTTTCAATCGATAATTTGCTTCACTTTCCAAAGTGCTTTTTAGAAGCCCTTCATTATACTTTCACTCGATCGTAAATAGGGATATTAGCACATTAAACATTATCAAACTGAACATCATTCTAAATTGCAAACATAAAAAAACATCACCTTCAAAAATAATTAAAATTCAAACTGAGGAGCACAATAAAAAGGATCGATATTTTTTACGGTTTTATATTTCTTTGTTATTCGAATTGGTTTCGATTGAATTTCAACAAAGAAGTAATTTCAAAATGATAATCTTAAATAGGTTTATTTTCTACAAATTACATTTGCAAATATTTAGTTTTTGATTATAATAAGCAAGTGTAACAGATTCTACTCTATTTTTTATGAATGCAATTGGCACAAAAATGTAACGATGCACTGCGCAGTTGATTACAATTTTTCATCAAGGAGAGTTTCATAATTCCCATCATGCATTACAACTTGATATCGCACCTGAATTCAAATGTGTAACCGTAACACATGTAACGGAGCCGCTCAGAGATAATCGAACCGACATGATTTACTACACCTGATGGATCACATTAATTATAAATCACAAAAGCTATAATTATCTTTTAAAACAATTTTTCACATTTATTTTTATCAATCAAATCATCACTTCTGAATTGTTTTTTTTTTGTATTTTTCAAAATTATTCAAACTTGAATATTTGCTCTTGAATGAAAATAATAACACTTTTGCTCTTGCAGATAAAACGTCAAAGTGAATAAGTGAAATAAATAAAGTTGGCATAATCAAGCGGTCAGCTATTTATTAAGAATTTGAAGTTTGTTTACATACATCAAAATGTCCAAATGTTCAGGATTGCCTCAAGGCTCCACCGCTGGAAGTTCACTAAATAAGTTCATCGTTTCAAAACTAAGTCGAATGGCACAAAATAAGCACCGCTGAGCTTTGTAAACGGCTGACTTGCGCATTTCAATTTTTCCTCACGCTGCATGATCCAATTTATTTTACTATTTTTTTGTTCGACACCTCACTGAACTTTCAGTTTGGTTTATTAAAACAGTGAGCCCTTGATGGTTTTTTGTTCATATCTTTATTTATATTCAAATGATGTCAGAACTTAGGATCTCAATTCACCTATTTTGCAAATTTTCAAAAAATGTTTTTTAAACGTTTAAAAATGATGTTTTACTAAAATTTGATTTTTTATTGAGAATTAGATTTTTCAAAAATAAAATTTTGTTATTTGTTTTTCATCAACGAGATTTTTCATTAATATTATGGTATATTGAGGGTGGAAAGAAAATCAGTGTGTGACCTAAATAACAACTTTTCACGCGATGGGCGGCAAATCGTTCACATTAAAATCGAACGCGTGATAAGTTCACAGTTCTTTCAGTATTCGAGGGCGAAGACACAAAGCCCTAGAAGTCTTATTTTTTCGCGATCACTTGTCGCTTTCCGTCAACTTGAGTTCACACATTAAGCATCTCATACAAGTTTATACTTAGTCTTTATACAGTTGGTCGACTTTAAGATTGTTGACTTTTGCCATATATATGTTATAGATAAAGTTAATTAAAATAAAAATCTAGATCGAAAAAAGATTCTGACACAGTTCAATTCAAAATAAACGAATCTAAAAATATCTATTGAACTTTTCAAACATTTTCATTGAAAAGATCCTAACTTGAAAATGTTCATTTATTACTGTATTCCATTATAAACAATTAGTTTTTTTATTAGTTAATAAAGAGTTGCAACAAATTTCAAAAAATGAATTTTTACTTGATTTTTAAACATATGATCTAGTTTTTGTATAGCTAAATATCAGACATTGTTACAGAAATAAAATCATACAAAATCGTATTTTTTCTGCGATAAAAATATATGAATTTCTCCCACCTTTCCCCCTTTTTCCCATTCATTATCAACTACTGTTGCCAACTTAAGAACAAAATATTCGCCAACCTGAAGTTAGCCACAGAAAGTACAAAGCTTGTAACAGAGAAATGTGCACAGTTTAGTCAAAAGAATCAAAAATCCTTGATCTAGCTATCAAAGTAAACAATAAAAACATCCATTGAACAATAAAATAGTCTACTACACACGAATTTATTTTTCTATTGAAAAAACAGGACAGTTAATATATATGCAATATGCTTAAGGCAGTTGAGATAAACATTCATCTCTGGACCTTTATGGTATTTTTGCTTTAAAATTTGGCAAACCCTCAGTCAAAATATACCGCCCGGAATATCATAATCAGGACTCAAGGAGACGTAGAAAATTGCAAAAATGATACTCAATCGGTTGCTGCAAAACAAACAAGTTGTATTGTTTACAGGCTGTGCCTGCGTTGGTGTTTATGTTGCTTACAGGTATTGGAAAAAGAGGTTACTTTGTACAATCGACGAGGGATTTGAGGATGTCACCAAGGTATTTTTTCATTATCGTGACCATTATTGTCACTTTTTGACAAATTTCGCAACAATTGCTATTTTTATCTCCGTCATTTTTTAGATTGATGAAAGTAACTACAAACGAATTGTGCTGGTGGGCTTGCAAGGTTCCGGCAAATCGATGCTAATGAAACATATCAAAGCTGGCAGTAAAAATGAATGCAACATCAGTACCTTACCGTCCTATGATTTTACTATTTATAAATATCAAAAGGGCAATTACAACTTTGAAATTTGGGAAAGTGAGTTTTGTTGATTAGCAACCGAATTTCTAAAAAATTATGCAAGTTAAAAAGAAATTTAAAAGCTGTAATTATTATTTACTAAGTGGTTTTTGTTAATTTACAGTTGGTGGCGAGAGTGAGACTGATAACAATTGGAACAATTTTTTGAACGATGTTGACCTCTTGGTTTTCATGATAGATTCAACTGATCAGCACCGGTTAGCAGTTGCAACAACAATTTTCAAAGAATTGTTAGCCGATGTAAGACTGAATTCCGTTCCTGTGTTGATAGTAGCAAATAAACAGGTAAACTGAAATTTAATCTATAGAAAAATGAAATAACTGAAAAAGGTATAAAAATTCATTTAATAAGTGCAAAAACAAAATATTTTAGGATTTGCCAACAGCACTCAGCCCAGAAGAAGTGAAAGATGTTTTAGATGTAAAAAGTATTACTTCTGGCAAGGATAGAATCCATGTGGTAGGGTGCGAGATGGGTCCTAAACCAAAAGACCATTCCTCAAAATCCGAATGGTATCACTCCTCTGCTGTGGATGTATTCAATAAAATATTCACTCTGGCGGTGCACTCTTAAGTCCAATGAATCAATTACGAACATGGTACAAAATACCGTCTATCAAACAAGCAATTATTGACTCTGTCATTATTTTTTTCGAATGTATACTTAAGTTTTTGCAAACTAAATGTCTGATATTTTTTTACTCTTAGTCGAAATGAGTTGTGATGCGAGACTTGTTTAAGACATAATTTTCTTTGTGAGCTCGAATTTACAAAAATACAAACTAGAATATATGAATAAGTTGAATGTAAAATGCACAACGGTCGCTGTCTGTACATTCTTGATAGTTAATAAATAATTTTGTAAAAAAATTGTCTTTATTAACATTTTATTTTTATACAAGTAATTGTAAGTTTAACTATGGATTTATAACAATTAATCAGATTGTTGAGTTTTCTTTTCCAAGTATGCACCATATTGTTCTGGAATTTTCTTGAATTTATTTATCTTCGATCTAATTTGTTTCCACGTCATCTGGTAATGATTTTTGGGATCCTTTTCCATTGCCTAAAAACAAAACAAAAATGTTAACAAAAAATATAGTTTATTAATGTATTTTTTGCCAAACAATTGTTACATACCTCATATTCTTCTCCGTATTTGTCCATCATATAAGTAACAAACGTAACTTCGCTATTTGGCATCCTAAATAATTTTTGTCTGGGAGCTTTCGCATCTGCTTCCAACGCTTCAGCAACAAACTTTTTTGGTGCTTCTGCTTCCTCAGGTTTCGTCTTGCCTTTTTCCTTTACTTTTAGATCTTTCTTTTTAATTATTTTCACCAATGATGATTTGATGATTTCTTGTTTAGTGTTTGGAATGGGTATCGCCTTGTTTGGATCATAAGCAAGTGCCATTTCTTTCATATTGATTTGTGCTGATTTTGACAATTCCCAAGCATCATGAATTTCTTTACTGAAAAATATGAATTATAAATTTAACAAATAAAGAAATACAAAAATGTTTGTTTACATTTAATAACATGACTGAATTTAAAGATAAAGAAGCATTTAAAATATATATTGTTTACCATTTAATCTCTGGAATGCGCTGGACTTTATTTCGCAACCTTTTGCGGTTGATGTTGGCATTGTACCTTTTTCGGCGATGAACCTTTTTTACTTTCGGCATTGTTTACTGTCGGAAAAAGTCTAACCTCAAATTTCAAAAATTAGTGTTTTGAAGTTAAACTTTGTTTTTAATTTACCAATGCTTTTTTCTTAATTAATAATAAGTGTTTTTAACAACTTTTTGACCTTTTCATTTGCTTGTCAATAAAAATACGTCAAAACAAACAATGAAACTTTCAGCTGATTGTCGCGTGTTGCTCGTAAACGAAAGTAAACATAACCAAACTTTTTCATCGTGACACGTGATTCACCTGTCGCTGGAGCAGGATTTTGTTTTGATACTCACAACAACAATCTTAGGATTTTTAATCAATCGATATGGGAAACCATAAAAAACAGTTACGTTCCGAAAAGGCGAAGGTCAAATTACGGACAAAAAAAGAAAAAGATAAATTATTACCAAAAGGATTGAACATAACAAATGTGACTTTCAAATCGAAAAAAATCAACATTCAAGAACAACTAAAAAGTGCTGATGAGTCGCAGATTTTGAGTCGAAGAAAACTTGATGTGAAGGTAAAATAACAAAATAAACCAAATTTTTCTAAATTAAAAAAATTGTTTGCAGTATAAAAAATATTTTTTTTAATTTCATTTGTTTTGTCATTAAAGTTTGATTAATTTTTAGGCTCTGTTAAAACGTCTGGAGCATCACAACACAAAACACCGACAAGAATCTCTAAAAGAGCTCAAGGAAATCCTTACAATCCACTCAGCAGAAACCGTCATCTCTCCCTTGCAACCTCTTCTTCGTGGAATTTTGTCCCTGACATTGGATGCTGAGAAAACAATCCGTCGAGAGGCCTTAAAAATCATCAAACTGATCCTGTCCCAAATCAAGGCAGAAAATTTCGTTTACGCAAATGTCATCGTGCCCTACCTCAGTTGCACAATGACTCACATCAATCCCGCCGTCAGGGAAGATTCACTCCTCCTCCTGGACACCATCAATGAGAGCTGCAGCAGCGTCATTATCGAGTACCAATCGAAAATCATCCCCCAGCTCATGGACCTTATTTCTCAACTGCACACAGATTCCAGTCGTCGTCTTTTGACTTCAAATTTAAGTTCCCGGATGACAACGGTTCGGTGGACAACAAAAATTCTGCTCAGTCTTGTCAAAACTTTCGATGTCATTGTTTCATCGACATCGAAGCAGGAAAAGCATGAAAAATCTCAAAATGAAATTTTTGTAGACGATTCAAAGAACCAATTTCATCAACCGATATTTGTTAACCGGAATTTAATCACACCTTGTTTCATAAAATTCAACAATGAAACGAGTGAAAATGCTGAGGAATATTCTCAAGGAATTTTAAATCACGTTGATGATCTACTGCCGTTGATTTTCGAGTCCTGGGTTGAGGTTTCGACTAAGGATAATTTCAACAGAAACAACCTGACGGACGACGAGGTGGAACTGTTACACAGCATTGTGCTGGTTTTCCAATCTGTGATTAGTTATATTGATACTCTAGAAGCTAACAGCAAGACTGAGAAACTGAAAATCAAATTCCATTCTCTTTTTGTGAGGAGAATCTTTGAGAGTTTTCCTTACTCTAAACAAGTGAGGACTGAAAAAACTGGTAGAAAAAAAAGACAGGAGGACTTTGTGACGAATCTTGTGGATGGTTGCGATGAAGAAAATCTGGTTTTATGTCTGGTTTATGTTTGGTTGACAAAAAAACGAGTTGCAAGGTGCGATTTTGATTCGAACAATCAGATTATTGCTACGAAGATGATTTCTTACATGAGTGGTGAGCTTTTTTTGAAACTAATTTTAAAAATAGTAGGGAACAGTTTTTGACTTTAATTGAATTTTTTTTCAGATAAACTGAAAAGTTACACAAGACTTGAATCCAAAGCCCAGAAGCAACTGACGAAAGTTCTGGATATTCTTTTCTTAGAGGCTTCTGACATTTACTATCAAAATGATTTGCCTTTGAACAATATTTTGCAAACTGCTTTGGAGATATATTTGGAATCGTTTAATCAGGAAGTAAAACAGATGATTTTCAATCTGTTTGAAAGTATTGCCATGGACCATACTTTACTACAGTTACACAGGTATAAAATCTTAAAAAAAACTGATCAAATCAGTTACGACAAATGAAATTTTATTTTTTAAAAAAAAACTTATTTTTTTCAGTGACAAATCTTTTGAAAAATTCGTACAAAACTTATTGCCACAACTTTTAAACCGCTCGATAAACCAGAGAACCATAGAACTCCTGAACAACATCGTTTTGAGACAATTGCAATGGGTGAAACCGTTCTTGTTGAAAAACAAAGATGCCATACTGGGTAAACAATTTATAACTCGCTGACAGTTTGCTTTTAGTTTGCTTTCAAAGCCATTCAATTCCGATTAAAAAATTCCAATCAGCAAAAAGTGTAATTCAATTACTTTTTTTCTTCTGTTTTAGAAAACGCAAAAATCATCGAAGTGGAAGAATCCAATAACTTGCACGAATCCCGCCTGATGATTTGTAATTTGTTTTACTGCATCGACGGGAATGTTTATTTTTAACTGACTGCATCACGTTTTCTTATTTTCTCTTTTTTGAATTTTGTTTTTCCAATTGTAAATAAAAGTTTCAATTTCAATTTTCATTACATTTGTATTGTTTGTACAAAGTTCATTAAAGTTAAATTTATAAAATTAATTTATTCTTGAAGAACATTCCCTATTTGGAGATCACTAAATGATCAAATTTAGATATCAACAGTTTAATTACATTGTTGTTATTATCTCAAAATATATCAATTCGTCATAACAATTGTTGTAAAAAATTTATTGATAAATTTATAAGCGTATAAATTAAATTTTCCCGGGTTGGGATCAAATTGAAGTTGGCGATTAAAGTTGTAGAGTGAGTGTGCTTTGACCATAAAAGGGAAAGGGCGGGACAGAGAGGCGGCGCATCGGTTATGTGTGGGTGACAGTAAGTGTCTGCCGGCACACTCAGTCGATCTATATCAACCTCGTCGCGGGCTTAGTGACAAACGCCGAGTGAGTCGCCGAAAGCGCTGGCTTTCACCGAAAATTTCAACGTAAAAACAACAACACCAAGTGCTCCAAAATGTCGTACGAGACGAGTAAGTAATAACTAATCCCTGCTCCAAAAATCTGCAATATTTTGCATTTAAAAAACCGCGAACTTGTTTCAAACTCGTGAAGAGTCAAGTTTGGCTTGGATTCATCGCAGTTTGCAGTGGTTATTGTTGTTGGTGCGAATTTTTCGTCGGATTTCTTTGCGCTGATTCACGCGAGTCGCGGCCAAACAAGTCATATCCTATGAAATTTGTGTTTGAGAGTTCTATAATTGTCGAGTTCCGCGTTAACTTATGTCGCACGCTGGAGTGACGCCAGATCTTCATCACAAATATATCCAGCACGTTTTGTATTCTACGCTGTCTGTCAAAAAGAGATAAAAAACACATCCCAACTTGACTCTTGCACGTAATTGGAGCACCGGCTGTATATTATTAGATTGTCCAAAAGGAAATTCGTCTCTATTTGGTATCTAAGTTTGTACCATAAGTTGTTTTTTATGTTGTTGTTATTTTTTTTTAGTTTGAGCTTTCCTTCTTCGACCCTGCGTGTAATGTCGTGTCACTTATTTTTGTTTTAAATTTACCTCTGTCGGTGGAGTATTTTTACGGCTTATTATCATCGACATTATGATTCACTCTAAGATTAGATATAATAATTTTACGGATCTATAAATAAATGACCACAACACGATGTCATTTTCATGTATTAGAAAATTTAAATGTTGGTTTGTTTGTTTGTTTTTTTTTCAATTATTGATAAATTTAGTATGAATCAACGTATGATATTTTGAATTTGAAAAATGTCATTGATAATGAAACAAAGAACATAGACGTGGCGTTTCTGAAGATACAAATAACCATTTTTCAACAAAGGTTTAATCTTACTTCATACACTTGTAGATTACTCAACCAATAGAAACGCACGAAAGCGAAATTTGAAGAAAAGTTCGGTTTGGTCAATTACGGCCTGATTAATAAAGAAAGTGATTATTTAGAAATTTTAGAAATTGTACTCCACTCTTTTTTACTGCAATATTTGATCATATGATCATCCAACCGGTTAAAGATGTATTGTGAAATTAATTTTTTCATTCACGAAGAAATTTTTGAAAAAATAAACGTTTCTTATGATTTATAACTATTACTAAACAATTATCTAATATTTTTTATTTGATGAAAATAATATTAAGTTTTATGTTTCTCTATGTCTAGAATACATTTTTGCAACGTTACCGCGAACACAACGAGGTCAGCCATTAGTTTTAGGAGGTGATCCGAAAGGAAAAAATTTTTTATACACCAATGGAAATAGCGTTATCATAAGAAATATTGACGTAAGTTTGAAAAAGAACACTTTTTATTCTGTAATTTTGAAATTTTCTTTAACATTATTTTTTTTCACAGAACCCTGCGATTTCTGATGTTTATACTGAACACTCTTGTGCCGTGAATGTTGCTAAATACTCCCCGAGTGGTTTTTATATTGCATCTGGTGGTATGTATCAATTAAAAAAACTATAACAAAAGCTATGAAAAATTTTTCAGAAAAACGACATGGATTATAATTTGTGATTTGTTTAAAGATCAATCCGGAAAGGTTCGTATTTGGGACACAGTAAATAAGGAGCACATTCTAAAAAATGAATTTCAACCAATCGGTGGACCGATCAAGGACATCGCCTGGTCCCCGGATAACCAACGTATGGTTGTTGTTGGCGAGGGCAGAGAAAGGTATTTTTTTTTTTTTTTTTTTTGAAAAATGTATACACTTTTTGACTAATCTCAATTTTAAGTTGCAAAAAATTAAAAATATACAATTTGTATTACAGATTTGGTCATGTTTTCATGGCGGATACCGGGACTTCCGTTGGGGAGATTTCTGGTCAGAGCAAATCAATCAATTCTTGCGACTTCAAGCCGTCTCGTCCATTTAGACTTATCACAGGCAGTGAAGATAATACGATTGCAGTTTTTGAAGGACCGCCGTTTAAATTCAAGTGCGTATAAATATCATTTCGAAAGTTTAAGATAATATTTCCCGCTTTACTTTTTTCCTGATTTTTTTACTACACAACCAATAACAATTATTATTATTCTCCAAAAATTTAATTTTTGAAATTTAAATTGTGTCTCCTGTAAGAAAAATAATATTAATAAAACTTGAATTCAACAGGATGACAAAACAAGACCATACAAGATTCGTCCAAGCTGTGCGTTACTCGCCTTCAGGCAACCTTTTTGCATCAGCTGGATTTGATGGAAAAGTGTACCTTTATGACGGAACATCGTCTGAACTCAAAGGAGAAGTTGGTTCACCTGCTCACTCCGGGGGAGTTTATGCGGTAATGCAAATTTTAACATTCAAAAGTTTTGCACAGTTGATAAATTCTATTTTGAATTTTTATCTAATAAATATTTAAAATTTCAGCTAGCCTGGAAACCGGACGGTACGCAGTTATTAACTGCGTCTGGAGACAAGATGTGTAAATTGTGGGATGTTGAAACCCGATCTGTTGTTAGCGAGTTTCCTATGGGAACTGCTGTGGATGACCAACAGGTACATTTTTTACTTTTCAAAAAATTATCATGTAAAATTATAACAAATGAGAATCGTAATTTATTTTTCAAATTCAAATCATTTTTTTATTTAACAATAAAATTGAATTATTTGTGTTATATAACAAATTCATTAAATTATTTTGCTTCAGGTGAGCTGTTTGTGGCAAAACGATTATCTGCTGTCAGTTTCTCTCAGTGGATTCATCAACTACCTTGACGTGAACAATCCTAAAAAGCCTTTAAGGATAATAAAGGTACTGAATTTTCTCGAATATTGCAAAAAGAATGAGCTCATTTAAAAACTCTTAAAAACAAAAATATTAATTGAACGTACTTTTTCAGGGGCATAACAAACCAATCACAGTATTAACGACGAGTCCTGACAGAAATACGATTTACACCGGATCCCACGACGGAAACATCACCAGTTGGAAAGCAGCAACAGGCGAGAATGACCGCGTGGAAGGTAGTGGACATGGAAACCAAGTGAACGGCATGAAAGCCGCAAGCGGGCTTTTGTATACCGCTGGAATTGATGACACACTGCGTACAATTAATATTGAGACAAATGCCTACGTTGATTCGTCCGTTGTCAAGTTAGAATCTCAGCCTCGTGGACTTGACCTGTACAATGATACTGTCATTGTGGCCTGCCTCAGACAGGTAAACAATCGTTCCATTTATCAAGAGAAAATAAATTAGTTTTGCAATTTGGATTTGGAAATTCGAACAATTTTAGCAGATGGTTTGAACTAATCGATCATTATTTTCAGTTAATTGTCACGCAAAACGGTAGGAAATTGTCCGGTCTTCCAATTGATTACGAACCGTCTAGTGTGAGCGTGAACAAAAAAACCGGCCACGTCGCCGTGGGATCTACATCTGACAATAAAGTGAGTTCAGATGGATTGTTCATTCAAAATTGTGTTAGAAATTCGATACTTATTAGCGTTTTATTAATTCATTGTTGTTTCAACTTAGGTCTACATTTACGAATTTATAAATGAAAACACATTGCGGTACAAATCTGACATTGAGCATCTTGGTCCTGTTACTGACGTTGCGTTCAGTCCTGACCAAAACTACCTTGTTGCTTGCGATGCAAACAGGAAGGTCATCTTGTACCTTTTACCTGAATATAAGGTAATTTTAAAGCTTCATTTAATTCATCGACTAATCAAAAAAATTTTATACTGAATAATAAACGTTTTGAAATTGTTTGCTTATGTTTAACTTTGGAAACAAAGACTGTAAGTAAACAGAATCAGGATTAACAAATTTTTTAAAAATAATTAAAATTTGCAAAAATTGAAATTTCAATTGAAATTCTTTTGATTTTTACAGCTTGCACACAACAGAGAATGGGGCTTCCACAGTGCAAGAGTTAATGCGGTGGCTTGGTCTCCGGATTCTGAGATGGTCGCCAGTGGCAGTTTGGACACGACCATTATCATTTGGAGCGTCACAAATCCAGCCAAGCACACTATAATCAAAAGTTAGTACCTCGTTTAAACTCTAATTACGATCAAACTTTTATTCCATACTAAACTAACTTTTCATTTCAGACGCACACCCTCAAAGTCAAATTACTCGTCTGGTATGGCTCGACGACAAAACGCTCATCTCAGTTGGACAAGACTGCAACACAAAAATTTGGCGCGTCGACAAGATTTAAAAAACACGAGACAAGAAGAAGAAAAGGTCTCGGCTTCAATTAATCGTGGGTGCATTTTTAATTTATTTACATCGACACGACTCTTCAGTTATTGTATATTATTTTTAAATAAAAAGTCTTAATATAAACCCAAGTTTCTACCTTTTATTTTTCACTTGAATATATCTAGTCACGAATTGTGCAAGAGGACCAGTCGAGGAACAACAATCAACCCGCAATAACGGATTACAAAATTACTTCATTCTGTACAAGATCGATCCCGGACTTGTAAGCGTCCACCGAATCCAAATTCAAAATTTGGTTCCATTGCTGAACGGTTACAAGTTGGGGATACTCAAAAAAAAAACGAAACAATTATTTACAATATTTGTTACAGGAAGTGAAACAATTCAATAACAAGAGCCCGGACGCAGATTCGAAAATCATGGAACGTTTTTCGTCTCAGTCCGGTGTCTGACTTCGTCTCGGAGTTTGACGAGTCGTTTGAACATCAGTTGAGACGTCGATTTATAAATAGAACAAACAAACAATCAATCCATCCGACATCTCAGACGGATGAAGGGCTAAGGTTTCGGTGCTGTGAAGCGCGCGCGTTTCTGAGAGGCCGTCACCGGGTGCCTATAAGAAACGTGTTTTCTCAAAGCGTCTCTCGAACGGGACACGTGCGAGCACGCGGTGCAGCTGTACGAGCTGTTGCTGTGCGTTTCCATGTGCACTCTCAAGTTGTACTGATTGCTCAGCTGCTTGCCGCATATCAAACACGTGACATTACTTTTATTACTGCACGAGGAAGGCGACATTTTCGCAATGCTGTTGCTCAGGAACTTGAAACTCGTGTCTAAAGCCGGAGCCTCGACCTCTTCAGCTGGTCTGGTGACTTCAACCTGGGCAGGCGCAGGTGCTGCTCGTTCGCTGCCGAAATGAATCCGACCCAGATCCATCTGTTTGATGAAACTAGACGATGGTTTTCGATTTAGTTTAGCGTTTATTGAATAGTAGGGCTTTGTTTTCACGCTGCAGACGTTGTCTAGATCGTTGGACGAAAATTCCTCCTCGTCCATGTAGTTTTCTTGCGCTCCAGAAGTGGGTTCTGAGACGGCTTGGGGCTCCTCTTTGGTTATTGTTAGGTCGGTCGACTCCTTCTCTTCTGTCACTGAAGTTATCTCCGTCGGTTTATTGTCATACCGAAACGGTTTCTGCAAAAAATGCAAATTTTTGTTTGTAAGTTCTCCATCTCTTTTTTTTCTATACTAGTTTTCTTTTTTTCTTTTTCTTTTAAATTTTTTTATCTTTCAATTTTTAGAGTGAATCTTTGTACAGTGCTTGTTTATGATTTTTTATACAATGACTGTTAGTCTTATTATTCATAAGCGAGCAGCGATAATGTCAAAAATTGAAATGTAAAAACAAAAGAGTGAAAGAAAAAATGAAAAATAAAAATTTGTTGTTTGAAAGAATGTTTGATAAAGTTGGAATAATTGTGTAATAAAAAGAAGGTTGAAAGTAAGAATATACCTGTGAGTTTTATACTACGGGGTGTATAAATTGGGATCCATGGGATGCATCATCCACTTGCATTTAGTCGCGCAACACACAAAACGATTCTCGATCTCGTGGATATCGTTTTGATTCATTATCGTTCCCTTGATGCAGCACACGATTTGCTCATTCCTCTTCTTGTGAGTACTTCTTGAGGAACGACAGTGAATTCAAATTGTTTAAGTGACCTGAACAAAACAACACAAATCATAGGGTCATTTGTTTGATTATTGAGGAGCAAGCAAGCCAGTTTCGTTCAAAACTAACTATATTTGACAATCGCGTCAAACTTTTTGTTAAACAAATTTGTTTTCATTCAAAATTCACACAAAGTGTAAGTCGTTTTTTACTCGTAAGTATTTTTTAATCGTGTGATTCTTTACAAAAATTAATCTTATGTTGGGTCTTACGAAAAACAATGACTCTGATTACGTCTGAAGATTTTTAGTCTGCCAAAATGAATTTATTCAAACAATTTGAAAAACAAAAAAAATGGAAACAGGATTTGTTTTCGTAAGACCTATTTGTTTATATGATCGCTTTAGAGATCAGTTATTATTTGCATCTTGTTTTAACATTTTATAATGCTTTAAACATATTTCTAAAAATATTCAAAATAACACTAAAATCAGTTCGATTGAAAATCCAGTTTGAAAACTAAATAAAGCTGTTTGTAACTGTCTCAGAGCTTTATTAGCCGACTAATTTGTTAGTTGAAACGTAGAAGAAAGTGAGTTTACAACTCACCCCGGCGATGTCGGCTAAACCTCTGATGTGCAACGTGTCTGCCATTGCTAAAAGTGCAGGTAATTGTTCTTGATAAATGTTCACCTCGCCATTGTACATGAACGTTACTAAGGCACACAAATTTGTGTATTCCATTCCAGGTAAGATGATAATCGGATGCTGAAGAGTATTCAGATCCTAAAAACAACAACAAAAAAGTGAGTATTAAAAAAAAGAACGTAAAATCTCATGAAAATTAACTAATTAAGTAACGCTTGATATTCAGAATATTTTTAAATTGAAGTTAATTGAAGTATCAACCTTGAACAATTCTTGAAAATAATAACTGCAAGCCGATAGAATGATTCGATGTGCATGGATATGTCTTCCACCTGCACTTAGAGTGACATCGGTTAAATAACCACCATTCAATAGTTTTGGTAACGTTCCCAGCAAGGTATTTTGAAAATTGTGCCATCTCAGACAAAACTGTTGACCTTCCATCTTTATCTGCAAAAAAATAGAACAAGTTATGAAACCAAAATCAAAATCGAAATTGAAATGAATCAAGTGAAAAATGTGATACGATACTCAACAAGCTTTGATAACAAAGATGCAACAAAAAAATGCGACTAAAAAAAAGCGCGCTCGTGTGGCAAAGTTTAGCATGCAACTAGGCGCTAATAGTTGAAGGCACGTTGTTGCTCGAATCCTATTTATTTGATCGGGCCGTAGGTTCCAGCCAAATCTATTATTGTCGCCAGGCGCATGGCTGGAGGAAAGGCCAGAACACAACGCGCTATTCGACATGTGGAAATGTGCCAAAAAACACGCCTGCTGATCGCGCGTTTAACAATCATTATTCGCACCATTTAATTATTGCTGCTCACCTTATTGTACCAAATCGTTCTGTTCCAATAGAATTTTTTTCTTCCTCTCTAATTTTCTCACACCTTAAGACGCCGCTCTTTTTATCCTACCTTTTTGCCTCGAGACGTGACACAACACTCGATCACGGTTATGACACACACGAGAGTGCAAAAATAAACCTCACTTCGCCTTACAACAGTCACTGTATCTTCTATTCCCACTCCCAAGCTCGGTCGATCAATTTACAAGTTTAAATTTTAAATAATTAAATTGCAAGTTAATTGAACGACTTTAATTTTAGTTCTAATTTTGTTTATATTAATTACTGAGGTGAGGTTTTGTAAAAAATAAACAATTGCGTAATAAAATCAATGTAATTAATAAATGCGATTACAATTTACATTGCATGTGTATTACGCAAAAAAATTGTAACCAAGATGATGGTCAACTTATGAGTTGGGGTTAGCATTTGGTCCACGTCTACGGCCGAAGGTTTGCACTACGTTGACGAATCTCCTGTTGTATTGGATTCTTCGCTTTGCTCTACCGGTCTTCTTCTTTGACTTTTCTTGTTTCTCCACCTGGAAAAATGTATCTCTTTAGTATAATATCCTATCATGTAGTATTTCTTCAGTTGTTATTGTAATTAAATTAATTATTTAAAAGTTTAAAATTTTTACATTGAATTGTTGTTAATACATGAAAGACCAAGTTTCGGATTTAAACTTGATCTCACTTTTAAGAACGTTT
This sequence comes from Telenomus remus, assembly GCA_020615435.1. Taxonomy (NCBI): domain Eukaryota; kingdom Metazoa; phylum Arthropoda; class Insecta; order Hymenoptera; family Scelionidae; genus Telenomus; species Telenomus remus. The sequence goes on along the minus strand of CM036339.1, from coordinate 8,361,716 downwards.
ACTTTTGCATCAAATGTTTACTGCAATTTGAATTAAAATCAAGCTGCTGCTTAGATCCAGATGCTAAGATTTCAACATTAAATTTGTATTACATTTTAATTTTTATTTATGAAAATTACCTTTGGGGTAGCTCCTTTGACTTTTCCAGCACGAGCCAGAGAACCGTGAACCTTACCTGAAAAATAAAAAAAATTATTTTGCAAATTTTTTCTTCAAATTTAATTGCGAAATTAGGAAAAAAAATAATCAAAGTTTCCTACCTCCAAGAAGTGGGGCGTTTAAGTCTAAGGTATCGCATTCTAAACTGCCAACGACTTCATCATCTTCGAGAATTTTCGATGCGCAAGACAGAGTGACATCGCTCAAATTTTCAAGGGTCAAGATTTTTGCCTGGAACAGAAAGTTTAGATGAATTCACGTACGAATATAAATCTGGGAAAAACCAAAAATTCTTATTTCAGTCAATGCTTTTTCTCTTAATCCTGTTTGCTAATCTTAATCCGAATCGGACCTTTTGTATGGAAAAACAATTAAAAGTGGGGTTAGGTTTATGATCTTACCTTGAGTTGAGCTACGGTGTCATTTTCGAGACACTCAACGACGAAGTTCGTCTGACCTCGGATGTGAAGCTGCATGTTGATTGATTCTCTGCAACAAAACCCAACAAAAAGATGAATAAACAATTGCCTCCCAATATACCACGTGTAGAACGCAAGTGAGTACTGTAAACAATATTTTCATTCAAATTTGCCACAAAATTTAAGAAACAGGTGGATTGTTGCATCAGATACACTATCGGACATCTGCTCGTCTTTCGAACATATTTTCCACAATTCTAATTGCACATTTATTTGTGAAATTTTGTAAAGTAAATAACAATTTCTTACTCTGCGTCGATCAGCACATCAAGAAAGAGACTTTTCGAAGCCGCAGTGTTGCCAAGTTGAACGCAAAAGATGTCGATGCCATCTAGTGGGCACAATTTTTTGAAATCTTGGCTATTCAATTTTACAAACAAACAAATTTTCTCACAATTGTTTTTATTGAATTTATTAAAGAAATATAAACAATACAATAATCGAAAAACTCCTAATAGATCAGGGTCAGTATTGAGGTTTTTTCTAAGCTATTCAATAATTGAAACAAAAAATAAAAACTAAGTTTATGAAAATAAGGTGGAAAACAACAACAAAAAAAGACAATAAACAAGGAATCAATAATTAAAGAATTTATCCCCTCCTTCAAAGTTCCAACGTCACAGAGTAGTACGTGGCTCATTGTTATTGTTGAGAATTCTCGTCCTGTTTTACCGGTCGATCAAGGCAACAGTGCTCTCGGTCTGGTTGTTGCGCGTGCTCCAAAATAAAAACATTGTCCAATTTCGAGTGCTCGAAGGTCCGTCGCCGGGCGAGATGCTTTGATTGACAAGCGCCTGTGCAATCCAAAATCATGGGCGCCAAGTGTTTAGCATTTATCTGCATGTCAATTGTTGTTCTCAGTTGTTTTTCAAGTGTCAACACAGAAATCGGCCAGTTGCCCTTTTGCAATCCGTCCAAACCGAACGATTCGCGACAAAGGTAACGATTTATTATTTTCAGCATTGACATTTAACCCCGAGTTATAAATGTTCTTATCAGTTTTGATAATTTTGTACGAATCTTTAAACAAAAAGTGGACGATTTATGCCTTTTTCTGACGAAATTACACGACGTCTTAACGTGTTGGAACTTGTATTTTGAGCGGTCATATGAAAGCGCGGGCGTTTTAAATTTGGTTCAAACAGGTTTATTTTTTTCAGCAATTTATTGTACGTGAGCACTTTGGATGGAAAAGTCAGTGCACTTGACTTGTTAACGGGGGAATTGAAATGGAACCTGGAACTAGATGGAAAACCTTTGTTATCGTCAAACATTCATAGTCGAGAGGTAAGTTTTTTGAAATTTATTTTTTTAATTTTTTGTCTGTTATTAGTTTAACTTTGATTTGCTAAAAAAGGGTGTGATTGTTTTTCAGTTGAATAATAATGGACAATGGGTGAGACTCATACCATCCCTAAAAGGAGACCTTTACAAGTTCGATGGCGAGCGTGTGGAACCTCTACCAGTCACTGCAGAACAACTGCTCAAATCTTCGGTTCGGTACACGGATAATCTTGTGTTTTCTGGTGGAGAGGAAACTAGATCTTATAGTATGTTATTAAACTGAATTTAATGAATTTTAACTGATTATTGTTAATTGCAAATTTATGTTTTACTAGTGGAAGAATTTTAAAATTAAAAAACACACAGAAGATATTTTTATAAATTTGTACGCAGTAATCATTTTGTTTTGTCGTTAATTTGTTCGTGTTTTTTTTGTTATTTTCATCATGGTGAATCATAAATAATTAAATTAAACGTTTAAAATTTGAAGAATATTAGCGATTACGTAATTATTTCAGGTGCGATAGAAAATACAGTCACTACTTTTTTGTTTGCAAAAATATTGAAAGTATTTTCATTTGGCGTGTTGATATTAATGAACATTGAATATTCATGCAGGAATACATTGCTCAACTGGAAAAATTATTTCCGAATGCACGATGCACGGTTGTACAAACAAAACTGACGGCTTGCAGTATATTGACGACGATCTGGTAGTTGTGCAACGATATCAAAGTACCGTGCGAGCAAGCGATCCGCGTTCGGGAGTCGAAAGGTAATTTTTCTTATCTTCACAAAACGTTAGTCATCAATCTAAGATCAGATACATTTAAATTTCTTTTTATTCTTTCAAAAACTTAATTTGAATTTTTCTTGCAGGTGGAACTTCAGCGTTGGACAGCATAAATTGTCCCTGATTCACAGCTCAAGTTCAGACTGCTCAAGCAATGAACTACCAAATTTTTCAGACATCGAAATCAAATTTGATCTTCCCAATGGTATTGTGACAGCGTTTAACAAAACCAACTCGTTTGTTGATTTGTGGAAACACAAGGTGACTTAATTTTACAATCAAATTTGGTGTTTTCTGTTATTTGAATCTGTCGATTTCAACTATCTGAATCGAAACCAATAAAAAATCAATTTTATTTTTTAGTTCGATTCACCCATTGCATCAATTTGGAAAGAAAATGAAGACATTGTGAACTCAGAGAAAAAAGCTTTGCAGGAAGTCAATTTGTTTGATAATCCATGGATCACGTCAGACATAAGCGACAACCCTGCTTTGTATGTTGCTATGCATGAGAAGCAATTGTACATTCAGAGAAATCCGGCACACACCGGCCAGGAGATGTTTCCTTGGAGACCATATCCTGCTATAGGTAATTTTGGACTAAAGTTTTTAATTATTTTTTTATTTTTGCAACGAAAACTACCTTTATTTGCTAGTATTTTTTTCTTATTTTTTGTATTGTGTTTTAATCTTCTAGAATTTGGGCAAAGCAACGAAGATAACAGAGAACTGGCTCTGGTTTCATCAGAAACTGCTAGTACAACAGCGATCTCTGTACTATACAACTCGGAGTACATCAACGGTTTGTAAAATTGTTCAATTATAATTGATTATATAAATCATCTACTTATAAAAAACACAGAAAATACATTTAAGCTTGGAGTTAACTATTGAATTTAAACCGATGATTTTCATTCGGTTTCAGGTAACGGATTTTATTTATACTCGAACGATCAGTTGGAATATCCAGAAAACACTCAGTGCAACAAAACGGTTCTGGACGGTATCAATTTTACAAAAGAAACACCATTTTTAGACGAAGAAGAAACACCTGTGCAAATTATAATTGTCTCCATCTGGTACTACTGGTATGAGTCATTTTCATCGTCATTAATTACATTGCATTTAACAAATTTAAAATTCATTTTTAACGTAATTTTTTTCTACTAGGAAAGAAATTATTGTCATATCCTTTACTACTGCCATCATGTTGAACTGCATTTTCGACTCCAAGCTGAACTTTTTGAGGAGGAAAGCCAAAGAAACAGTTTTAGAAGTGGTAATAATCATTTTAAAAATAGTTGATTGGAATCAAATACGGACAGTTTTATTAAACGAAAATGGTTTTTCTTTATTTCAGCCAGTTGCTGATGGTCAAATCGTAACAAGCGAACGAGAAGAACGTAAAACATCAGTTAGCGAAGACGATACCAACTTTACGTCGCGGTTTCTAAGTGATTTCGATCCTGTGATTCGACTTGGCAAAGGTGGTTTTGGGATTGTCTTTGAAGCAAAGAACAAAATTGACGATTGTAACTATGCAATCAAAAGGATTACGTTACCTAACAGGTATCTATTCATTAAAACGAACGTAAAAACAAAAAAACTATTTCAACATTAAAATACATATTACAATTAAAGCTTTACTTGAAAAATAAAACAAAAAATTTTTGTTTTAGTCAAGATTCTAGAGACCGTGTGATGCGCGAAGTAAAAGCTCTAGCCAAGCTGGAACACCACAACATTGTTCGTTACTTCAACGCCTGGCTCGAGTGTCCTCCAAACGGATGGCAGGAAGAACAAGACGAACTCATGCAAAAAAATGGAATCATACCAAACGAACCTGAATTTACACACGAGATGTCCAGAACCGAGACAGAAACTGAGAGCAAAATGAACAATTCCATGGACAATACAAACGGCGACAAGTCATTGTCTAGTGCCATAGAAGCGTTAGACAGCGAAGACGACAGTGACGACGATTTTATTCAGTTCAAAAACCCAGAGGACGAAGACCAGACTGATGGCGAAACTATTGATAACGAATCGAGCAACAGTACGGAAACTTCCGAAGTGGCAAGGAGCGAGTGTGGCGAGGAGAGACTGAAGGTGGAAAATGAACGGTCCGAGTCCATTGTGTTCCAGGATAGCGAAATCGAGCAGAGTCGTTTGAGCTGTGGCGTTAGAACGTCGAAGACGAATTCCATAGTTGAGGAGAAACCGAAAGTTCGCCAGAAGGCCCCAAGAATGTATTTGTACATTCAGATGCAACTCTGTCAAAGGAAAAGTTTGCGTGACTGGTTGCAAAATTGTGATAGTCCCAGGGATATGACCAAAGCGATTAAAATTTTTCGCGAGATTGTTGATGCGGTTGATTATGTTCATCTCAAGGGACTCATTCATAGAGATTTGAAGGTAAACGATTGATTTATAATTTGCAGTTCTTTTTCTTAATTTGCACAACAAAAAGTTTGAAATGTTTAAATTTTTGAATAATTTTAAAATTTGAAATGTTTTCAGCCATCAAACATTTTCTTTGCTCCTGATGAACGAGTGAAGATTGGTGACTTTGGTCTTGTAACTGCCATGCCAGATAGTATTCACTGTGCTGCTGATTTGGATGCTTTGAAGTTGAAAAACGAACATAAGGAAGTTCTTCGAACGGCGGAAGTTGGTACTCACCTGTACATGTCGCCGGAACAAATAAGAGGCCCAACATACAATTACAAAGTCGACATCTATTCACTGGGGATCATCTTGTTTGAAATTCTGACCCCGTTTTCAACGAACATGGAGAGGATTCAAGCCCTGACGAACTTACGCAGATCAGAGTTCCCGAAGAACTTTGCTGTGCAGTATCCTGCAGAGGTATGAAATTTACAAAATTGAAAATATGATTGATGAAAAAACGAATAAACAAAACTGAACAAAAAATTAATATTAAAAATGTTATGATTTTTTTTAGTATGAACTGTTGAAGATGATGTTGGACGATGATCCAAAGAAACGTCCCACCACTGTGGGGATCAAAGCTAGGTTCCCGTTCTGCGACGACAAAGTCGTGAACAAAGTCAGCCCACTTCCTTCTGACGAAAAGTGGCATTTCGAACTTCCACCGATAAGCAGAAGCTCGTCGTTGTCTAACACAGAATCTAACAATTCTGCTGAATCTAATAGTAGTTGAATACGTTTTTGCTCATAGTAAACAATGTCACTATGATAAGTATTTTTTTCTATGAAAAAATGAATGTTGATTGTTCTTAGTGCCAAGGAGATTACCTGCTCGAGTTATCATTTTATTTTTCGACAAAATTTCATTTCTTTGTTAGTCTTAAAACAAGTAATACGGTGATATCATACTTGCATTCAATTATTAGTTTTTTAGTAAGACAAAAAAGTGCGTAGTTTTATGAAACCACAAGTTTTGCGGTACCAAATCAATTGCAAATGTCATTTTATCATGAATTATCTTGTTCATTAACGACATTCCCTAATTTAAATTCATTTTTATACGTCGAATCATGGGAGACTAGTATATCAATTTAAAACGTTTGTTGATGCTACATATTTCCTAAACTTTTTTTTAATTTCATGAAAAAAAGTTGTTCAAGTGAGAATCATGTATTTATAAGATGCATTGTATTTTTGTATGTGATGTACCTTATTTATGGTACTTTTGAAAAAATATAAAGACTGTTAAAAACTGATAACGATTGCTTTCATGTTTATTGTACGTGGTCTTATAACGATTCTTTATTTTACTGATAATTTTGTTTTAATTTCCGGATTTTCATTTCTTTTTTCTGGCGGTAAAAGAATTATACCCAACGATGCAGAAATATTGGCGAAGGTATTATTGATCTTTTATTAGCTTTTCCCGCATATTCTAACGGAAACAGTGAGATTTGGTTTCACAATAATCCGGGCTTTAATGGTACCTACGAAGATCCAATTACGGTACGAAGGCCAAAGTTCTTTAACTTATTTTGCTGCACTATTTGTTACGTAGTTTTTTAAATGCAAAACAATGAATAAATAAACCCTCAAAAAATTTGTTTACCTATTTTCAGATTAAAAAATGTAGACTATCATTAATAATTTTGCGTTCATAATAATTGATTAATAAACTTAATAAATAATTTTAATTTCAACTAAGAAAACAAGAACCATAAATGTCTTATGATTAATCAGTGCAATTTTTTGATGAGCATTTCAAACGGTGAAAAGAAGCGCCATCTGCATACACACACAAACAGGAGAGTTGTTTGTGGTTTGTATGTGTAAGTGCGTGTGAGTCAGTGCCATTCGGGTGGAGCTGCTTGTTTTACTTTGGAGCGTCACTTTTGTGTTTATGAAGTTGCAACAATTCGTACGGCTTTGATTTTGGAGCCGCTTCGAACGCCATGGCAGCCTCCATCCGCGGCATGGCTATATTTTTGTTCGCGATTCTTTGCTCATTGCCATCTGTTTACACCTGTAAGTACAAAACCACCGTCAACGTAACTTTTTTCAAGCCGCAGCGCCATATTTTGAGAGAGAGCCAAGCCCATAATCACATCATGTTACTTTCTGTTTTTTTTTCTAACTGTTTATCTTTTCATCTCTTTCTTACTTGAATTTTCATTTTGGAGAAGTTCAAAATGAACTTTAATTGAGCTTTTTGAGACGTTTTCATCAGAGATCATTTCTGTAACGATTCATGCATCTGATTTGTTTAATCATTGATCAGAAAATGAATCAGCGTTGTGAATTATTTTATTTCAAGACTTTTTTAAAATGCGATTGAATTGAATTTACAGATGATTATGAGTGCAATTATCCACTGCTTGAAAGGGCTCATTTGAAAGCAACATCATCTTTGGCCGGACGGGGACCAGAAAATGCCAGGCTACATGGTATATTAACAACCCCTATTACTCATTCACTTTTACGTCAATAAGAAAAAGCAGTTCAGACTTTTTTCTAATTTTTTGAATTTTCAAACACTTTTCAAACCAAACAAAAATCAATCTACATGTTTATTTATCGCCTGATTTATAATTCGAATTTTGACAACACCATTAAAAAAAGTCTGTAACTGTTTTTTTTCAGCATTTTCTTCTTAGATATTAAAACGATATCTGCTATTTGACAAAACCAAAGAAAATCTCAAAAAGTGTTCACTAAAGTTCAGATTTAAAAAAAAATGAATAAAAGATCTAACTGATGTGAACAATAGATACAGTGACGCGCAGTTTCGTTTGATTTAGGTGGCGATTAGGCAAGAGAATGCAATTAACAAAAGTGCTAAATAAAATGTGCGAAAACAAGAGTGTTAGGTGGGCTTTCAACTGGGCCAACTGGAGTCCATCCGAGGCCGAGTTGAAGCGCAGCATCTCGTGTCTGCAGGTCGAGGAGCAGGAACGCCTCAACCGATTTGTCTTCCGGCACAACGTGCGTGCCTCCCTCGTCGGACGTTTGATGATGCGAAAGTTTATTCACGAGAGCACAAGTTTGCCTTACAATCAGATCTTCATCTCGCGAGACGTCAATTCGAAGCCGGTTTTCAACCACCCTGATTTCGAAGTCTCGTTCAACGTCTCGCACCAAGGCTTTTATACCGTCCTTGCTGGGGAGACGACAAAAGTCAATCTGGGCGTTGACGTGATGAAATTAACCGAACAAAACCGTAACCAAAACATCGACGAGTATTTCCGTCTTATGAACCGGGTCTGTTCGCCTGGCGAGTGGAGTCGGATCAGAAGCCAACCAAGGGACCAACAACTGGGCGCGTTTTTTAGAAACTGGTCTCTAAAAGAGAGCTACTGCAAGGCTGTTGGGTTGGGACTTTCGATGAACCTCAACCAGATGACTTTCAAAGTAGTTTCTGATCTTGAAATGAACCGGGTTAATTTGGATACTGTTTTGTACGTGGATGGACAGAGACAGGATTACACGTTTGAGGAGTCGCTGATTGATGAGGAACACTGCGTGTCGGTTGCATCGAATCAAAAAGTTCACTCGGCTCGGTTGTTTCAAATTATTGACTTTGACGAACTCATGAAAAATTCCGTTCCCCTGAGACCGGAAGACGAGGCGTTTTGTGAGGGGTACTTTAAAAAAAGTGAAAAACCATGTTGAAAGACAGCAGAACAAAGTTTTAAAGATATTTTCACTTGTTTGTTATGTAAAAATGAAAGTTGAATGTAAAAATGTTGAATAAGCAAAGGGTTTCAATGAATAAAAGTTTTAATGGGTTAATTCGACTGATTTGTCAAATAGCAAATATTTATGCGATTATTCTATTGTACTCCAGTTCTATTTATCCGGTAGATTTATTCTCTATTTATTCTCTGTAGTAGTTTTGTATTAAACGCAGATTAGTCAGTGCTTGTTGGGTTGCCTTTTATGATCGTTTCTTTTTTTCCATGCCGTGTGGCACGGCTCTGTACTCGATGTCACGAAACAATTGGATCCTCCAGGTTACAGATTGATCGATCAACAAATTGGACTCTATGGTTGCCTAGCATTAATTTTATTTCCTTAATTGATTTTTTTCATGTTCCACTTTCTCTATATTATTATGTTAAATTTTTTTTCTTTTTATACTGAACGAAACTACTGGCCGAAAACCAATGGAAACAGATTTTTAATTTAATTATTTCGTTAAATTTGGTTTATTTTTGATTCTGTTACTTTTAATTGTTATGAAACAAAATCGGTTTGCATGCGTAAAAGTGATCTATGTGGTATAGGATTGAACGCATGGACTGCTCGGGACTCTGACTTTGCTCAGCATCTGATAATCGACCTGGGTCAGGTAATGAATATCACCGAAATCGCAACCCAGGGCAGACCAAATTTAGCTGAGTATATTATGGAATACGGTCTCAGTTATGGTATCAATGGGCTCGATTACGCTGACTATAAGGATGCCGATGGCAACATCAAGGTAAGGCCGCACTATCTCCACCTCACTTAACAGCTTGCACCGCACGGTTCTGTCATTACTAACACCTACGTATAATCTGTTTGGGCTTGTCGTTTGGGTTTTGTATTGTGTCATAGAAATAAGAGAAATGTAAAAAAAAGATTGTGTCGCTTTTGCGACTAACCAGTAAACCCGATTGGGTGGTGGGCTTTGCAGGGGACTCCGCGTGGTCGCCAGAAAGTAGCAGTTATGACCATCACATCATTGTGGATTTGGGCGGCCGATACGAAATACGCAGCATTGCTACGCGGGGCCGCTCCAACACTAACGAATTTGTCACTGAATACATCGTACAGTTCTCTGAAGATGCACAGGCCTGGATTAGTTATGAAAATCAGGAGGGTACCGACGAGGTACATTCATATTCAAATTCGCTGTTCTCCAATTACTTCGGCTTGAATAGCCCTTTTTGAATTCAAATTTTTAACTTTGATATTCTCGACAAGACACAAAAGTCTTCTTTATTCTGTTGTTTACGACGATTTCAAATGAAATTAATTTATGCAAATTTTCTTTGATAAAAAATAAGGGTGAGGTATAGTTAAAACGTGTTAAGTTGTAAATAGATATATAAAATGAAATTCACCATTTGGATATAATATTAATTATTGCACATTAACAAAAGTGAAACTAACATTGCTTATTGAAATTATAAACAAAATACTAATTCACGCATTAGAATCATTCACGAACAAAACTAATGGGTATTGTTTATTTTAACCAAATTCGATCTTAAAAATTTTGTTGAGTTAAATTTTATGAAAATTTTTGTTTTGAAAATTATTTGTTGTATTTGTATTACAAATTATATATATATGTAAAATTTTGGAGAAAAAAAAAGCTTTTTAAAATGAACTGTTTTAAACATTAAATATTAAAAATTAATTGAATAAATTTAAAACCAATAATTTCAAGTAAAAGATAAAAATGTTTTAAATTTCTTTCAACGAACTGTAAATAAAGAACAAAATTGCTTGTTCAGTAAGGAAACCAAATACTGATATGTTTTTTTCTAGATGTTCAAAGGCAATGTGAACGGCGATACGATAAAACTGAACCGATTTGAAGTGCCTATAATTGCACAATGGATCCGAATTAATCCGACGAGATGGCGTGACAGAATCGCTCTAAGAATGGAACTTTATGGATGCGAATATGGTAAATTAACTAGAATTAAATTTGTTACAAAACAAAAAAAACTCTTTTCTACATTTGACCAATGAATATGGAAATGACAAATATGCAACTCAAAATATCATTTTTTACAGAATCTAATTTGTTATCTTTCAACGGAAGTTCCCTGGTTCGCTGGGACCTTTTGCGTGAACCGATTCAAACGGACAGACATTCTTTACGGTTTCGTTTCAAGACCAACACTCCAGACGGAGTGATTTTGTATTCGCGAGGAACCCAAGGCGACTTTTTGGCTCTGCAACTGCGTGACAATAGAATGTTACTGAATCTCGATCTGGGTTCTGGAATCACCACGAGTCTTTCGGTTGGCAGTCTTCTGGATGACAATATGTGGCACGACGTTGTCATCTCTCGAAACAGGAAGGATATTTCCTTTTCGGTCGACCGAGTTTTGATCCAGGGCAAGATCAAAGGCGAATTTCACAGATTGGACTTGAACCGAGCTGTGAGTTGAAACAGGATTCAAACTTTTGAGTAGAAAGATCAAACAATTATTTGACCATTTCATTGTGATGTTTAATTATTTTTTAGTTCTACCTGGGCGGAGTACCGAATATCCAAAAAGGTCTTGTAGTGTATCAAAATTTCACCGGTTGTATCGAAAATTTATATTTGAATACGACGAATCTCTTGCTGGACCTGAGAGAATCTGAAATAACTGGAGAAAACTTGAGATACTTCAAGGTCAACACGAAATATAACTGTCCTGAACCGCCGATCATCCCCGTGACATTTTTGACTCCTGGTTCCTATGCAAAACTCAGAGGTCTTATCTCCGATTCTGATAGGATGAACGTATCGCTCTCGTTCCGAACTTATGGCAAACAGGGTGTGATTCTTTATCACCAGTTTTCCACACAGGGAGATTACGTTAAGGTGTGTATTGAAAATACAATTAACTATAAATTTTACTACATTTGTTAAATTTGTATTACAAAAATACGATTCATTTTTTTATTTCTTTTAGTTATTTTTGGACGATAGCAAACTGAAAGTTGAAATCAAAACCGAAGTTAGCCCGTTGGCAATCTTGGACAACTTTGAAGAACATTTCAATGATGGAAAATGGCATCAGGTGATCCTGGCGATCTCAGAAAACACAATAATACTCAACGTGGACGGACGCCCAACGAAAACAAAACGGGTGCTCAAAATAAAGACCGGCCCCGATTATTACTATATAGGAGGCGTCGATAGCAACAACGACGTTAGCAACAAGAACAATAAATTCAGTAACTTCGGCTTCGTTGGCTGCATGCGAATGATCAGTATTGATGGAAATTACAAACTGCCAACTGACTGGACCTCCGAGGATTTTTGCTGCAAAAATGAAATAGTTTTTGATTCCTGTCAGATGGTCGACAGGTGCAATCCAAATCCTTGCAAACATCATGGGATTTGTAGCCAGACTTCTGACGAATTTATCTGTGACTGCTCACATACCGGATACTCTGGCGGAGTTTGCCATACTCGTAAGAATTATTTTGTTTTCTAATAGAATTCAAGTGACTGAATAAATTTGATGATTTTGAGAAAACAAGAAAAAAATGTTCACGTTAACATTGAATTAAAATTTTTTCAGCTAAACATCCATTATCGTGTGAAGTCTATGAAAAGAAGCACGGCCAAAGGATTGATACTAAAATCGACGTGGATGGTAGCGGACCCCTCAAGCCTTTCCCAGTGACTTGTGACATTTTAGCCGATGGCACTGTGAGAACGATTTTGCACCATAATAACGAACTGTTAACACCAGTCGACGGTTATGAAGAACCTGGAAGTTTCACCCAGGATATCGAATACGATGCGGAGATCGATCAAATCGTAGCTTTGATGAACAGGTCGACGGCTTGCGCGCAACGATTAACTTACGCTTGCAAACATTCCAAACTTTTTAATACGCCAGGTTGGTAAATCGATGAAAACGAACTTAATTAATCAATCATACATGCAAGGAAAGATTTGAGTTTAGTCACTATGATTTTTTAAAATGTTTTAAAATGTTTCTTTAAAAAAGTTCGCTACAAAAATTCTTAAGGTAGAAAACTTTACTTTGAATTTAAATCTAATTTTAATCTTTTATGATCGTTTCAGTATCTCAAACTGAGATATTCCGGCCGAATTCATGGTGGGTTGGACGAAACAATCAGAAGATGGATTATTGGGGTGGAGCACTGCCTGGATCAAGAAAATGCGAATGCGGTGTGTACGGAACTTGCAGCGATCCCACCAAGTGGTGCAATTGCGATGCTAACTTGGACAGCTGGTCTGAAGACTCTGGTGAAATCACTGAGATGGAACATCTTCCAGTGACGCAGCTCAGATTTGGAGACACTGGAACACCTCTCGATGATAAAGCGGGTCGTTACACCCTGGGACCTTTGATATGTGAAGGCGACGGTAATTAAAAAAAACACTTGACTTTAAATTAAAGTAAACAAAAAAATGATTTTATATTTTTATAACTCGAAAATTCGGCTTACTTATTTTCGATTATATTGTTTTATAAGGGTCGGAATTACCTTGGGTCACTTCCAAGGTAAACCTAGGTAAGAACATCTGTGTGAGAGTGTGATGTTTTACTCCAAACTCGTAGAGTTTACATTTTGTTTATACTTGAAAAATAACAAACATTTATTTTGTGTTTTACTTTTGTTTTCCAAATTGACTTTTGTTACAAATCCAGAGTGAAAGTGATCGATTTTTCCCCTGCATGTTTTTCGCGTTTGTATTTTACTATTTTTATTTTTCATTTGATTTCATTTATGTTTATCTTAGAGTTCAAAAATGAAGAGAAAAAGCTACTAATTTTACATTTGAAATTTAGTTTGGAATCAGCCAAAAACTAACAATTGTATTTATAGCATAGCAATCTTGTATACATTTTCTGTTCTCTCTAGACAAATCAAAAGAACAAGAAAAACAACAGTAACTTTTAGTTTAGTAATTTGAAACAAAGACAGACCAATTAAAGCACGTATTGTTTCATTACAGATCTCTTCAACAACGTGATGACATTCCGCATATCGGACGCGACGATCCGTCTGCCCACATTCGACATGGGTCACAGCGGTGACATCTATTTTGAATTCAAAACGACAATGGAAAGCGGTGTGATTATTCACAGCAAAGGTCCTACGGATTACATCAAAGTCTCGATCCTCGACGGCAACCAGATCCGGTTCCAATACCAAGCCGGAGGCGGTCCTGTGACTGTCAGCGTACAATCATCTTCTCGTCTGGCCAACAACGAATGGCACTCAGTTTTGGTCGAGCGCAACCGCAAAGAAGCTCGAATTTTAGTCGACAGTGGCCAGTTGAAGGGCGAGGTTCGCGAACCACCAGGTCCCATTCGTGCACTTCATCTCACTTCGGAGCTTGTCGTGGGAGCTACAATTGACGACAGAGACGGTTACGTTGGTTGCATCAGGGCGTTGCTGCTGAACGGAAAGTTGCAGGATATTCAAAGAAAAGCTCGTGAAACGAAGTATGGTGTGAGCGAAGGGTGTGTTGGAAAGTGCGACAGTAGTCCTTGTCTCAATAATGGAACTTGTTTGGAACGATATGATGGATACGGTTGTGACTGTCGGTGGACTGCTTATAAAGGAAGAATTTGTGCTGATGGTAAATTGAAATTTAATCTAATGAATTGTACAATTAACAAAAAAAGTAAAAGTAGCATAGCGTTTTGGAGAAAACAAGTACTAATGTAGTGATTTCGTTTTTCACAGAGATTGGAGTGAACATGCGTACGGATTCGATGATCAGATACGATTTCATTGGAGACTGGAGATCGTCGCTCAGTGAGGAGATTGAGGTTGGTTTCACTACTACAAATCCTAAAGGATTTTTGCTGGGTTTCTTTTCCAACGTCTCTGGGGAGTATATGACCATTGCGATCTCAAACAGTGGACATCTTCGAGTGGTTTATGATTTCGGCTTTGAGAGACAGGAGGCGATCTATCCGAAGACGTTCTTTGCTTTAGGACAGTACCACACTGTGCGAATAAGTTAGTATCTTATAAAACGTCATTTTCTCAAGTTATAAACGTTTTATTTCGATGAGATTTTAATTTATTTGTGATCGTATTCTTTTTCAGCGAGGAAAAATGCTGGGCAAACATTGGTCATGCAGGTAGACGACTACGAGCCACACGAGCACACTGCCTTTGTCAAAGCATCTGCCGATGCTCAGTTCAACAATATCCAGTACATGTACATCGGCAGAAACGAATCTATGAATGAGGGATTCATCGGGTGTATTTCGAGAGTGAAGTTTTCTGAGATTTATCCTCTGAAACTGTTCTTCCAGCAGGACAGACCGCGAAATCTGCACTTCTTAGGTGGTATTAATGGTTCACTGTCTGAAGATTTCTGTGGTGTTGAGCCGGTTACTCATCCACCGAATATTGTTGAAACTCGACCTCCACCTCTGGTTGATGAAGACAAAGTTCGAGCAGCTTACAATGAGACCGATACTGCGATTCTTGGCAGTGTTCTGGCAGTTATCTTCATTGCTTTAATTATCATGGCTGTTTTGATTGGACGGTACATGGCTAGGCATAAGGGCGAGTATCTCACTCAGGAAGATAAGGGTGCTGAGATCGCCCTCGATCCTGACTCCGCAGTCGTTAACTCCACGACTGGCCATCAAGTTCAGAAGAAAAAGGAATGGTTCATTTGAATATAATTCAAAGATCAATCGGATGATGCCATTTCGAGCGACCGTATTGCCGTGGAAATCGTTGAATGAGTCGGATTTTTGTGTTTATTTAAAAATTAAATTTCTGTTAACATTCCGAAACAGTTTAGGAGTACGTTTAGGTTTACTTTTTGTTATTTTTTTGTAATTTCTTTCTTTTCCTTGGTATTAGATAATATATAAATGAATTTCAGAAATTGTCTATGAGAAATTTCAGTTTTGATTGATACTCATCAGTTAGTTGGTGGAGTTTAGTTTGCTGAATTAGATATTATAGGGAGCGAATATATACTTTGTATATAATTTAATTTTTTTATGATTGCATATAATTTTTTGTTTTTCAATAATAGCTTCACTAGAGTATCAAATAATATAATATGGAACATTTGGATTTGTACTGGTGAAAGAGAACATAAAAAGACAAAATAAAACAAGTGCTCTTTGACTATCAAGTCACAGGAAGAGATTTCAATGTTGAAGTCAATTATAAGACTTCGATTTTTGAACACAATTTTTGAAACTAGAAAAGTGTATATCAATTCGTGTATTCGACCACTACTCAAAATAACGATTTTTATTACGAAAGTATATTTTGATAATAATTACTTCAATCAACACCTATGAAATTTAGATGTACATACTTGTCAATTTGATAAACTCACACGTTACAAATTGTTTTGATATGACAGAACAAAACAAATATTTTGTACGACTTTGAATACAAAAAATGTTTATGAATTTAACACTGAGCTTTGACAAAATGTTCAAACTTTTAACACGAACGTTCAAGAAATATCGATCTCTCACAACCTTTTTTATAGCAACGAATTTTGTATTTGCGTGTGCAAAAGTGTGATTTTGAACTTGATTTCGTACATAACAGCAAATTACATGGATCTGCGAAATTTAGTCAATTAGTTTTAACACGATTGTTATAATAAGTTAGTGTTCAGAAAGAGAAAAACCGACAAAAAGATTGTATTTCACCCATACGGAACAATTTTTATACGCTTTATATTATACTAAAACAAATTAGTTGAATTCATGTCATCGATTTAAGTATAAAAAACTGTATTAAGTGGTGCCAACTTCGACAACTAATACAAAAAATTATTTTCAATTGGTTGGTACTGTTGAAAATATTTACGACATTAGTGGACATTAGGATGTAACGACATTTTCTTCCAATTCAATTAGTGACTTGTGTCGGTTCGATTTGTGTTCATTTTTTTAATTTTTAATCCTGTCATCTTTTTTTTGCTACGCTGAATCTCAATTCCGTCTTAGTTGTAATTTTTTCCCGTCCAAAGTGCAGTATTGCACACTTCTTTTGAAGATTATTTTATTTTTGTTACTTTTTAATATTATATTTTTATTTAACCCTCTCTCTCTCGAAGCGACCCATAAAATGTGTCGTTGTAGCATTGATAAACGTTTGCACGGAAAACAAAGTATTATTTAACATACTTGTACATAAAGTAATATAATATGCCTTTCAACAAATTGGTTTTTATTGAGGATTGACATTCTGCGATAAGTCTGATTCGATATATATTTTAGAATCAGGCAACGAATATATTTTTAACTTTTTAACTCAAACATGTATGAATCGAAACATTGCTCATTTTTAATAAAAAAAAATAAGCAAAGAAAACAATGCACTAATTATAATATTCCATTGAATTCATTTTTCAGTTATCTTTATACGACTTATTTGAAAATTTGCTTTTGAGTTGAAAAGTTAATGAGAAATACATTTATGTTTGTAAAGATGTATAATTTCTGTAATGATATTTTGTGCAAAATAAATGCGATTATTCCGAATGAATTCTATTCTATTCGTAGAAAAATACCAAAGCCACTGTTGAATTATTATTAATTATTATTTTACATCACTTGACGTTTTTCTTTGTCTTTCATTTTGATATGATCAATCGAATATAGGAAATGATATAAAACGATTATCAATAAAAATGTTTTTTTATTTAACAAGATGCAAAGCGCGCCCGACGGGCGCTCAATTTCAGACAGCTATATGCGTTAAACAAACTTTAATTTTTGAATATTTTAAATTTTGAGTCACAGCATCAGACGCGCCATTAGATCCGTTGCTACAGTATATCCTGTGACGTCTTCGGATACGGACGTGTAGTACACTCTGCAACGCCATCGAGTGCGCATTCGTAGTAGATCTAGCGACGACACTGAATACGCGTGCGCAATAGATCCCGCGACATCATCGAGTACGCGTGCGCAATAGATCCCGCGCCACGATCGAGTACGGGTGCGCAATAGGTCTCGGGACACCATCGAGTACGCGTGCGTGGCGTGCGCAGTACATCCCGGGACACAATGGAGTACGCATGGTCAGTACATCCCGGGACACCGTGGAGTACGCATGGTCAGTACATCCCGGGACACCGTGGAGTACGCATGGTCAGTACATCCCGGGACACCGTGGAGTACGCATGGTCAGTCCATCCCGGGACACCGTGGAGTACGCATGGTCAGTACATCCCGGGACACCGTGGAGTACGCATGGTCAGTACATCCCGGGACACCATGGAGTACGGATACCTGGCAGATCGAGTGACATCACTTGACCCGCGGAAGCCATAGATCATGTGACGCCATGGGACTTGCAGCGGCAGTAGATCCAGCAATGTAAGTAAGCAACTTTTTCGCTCATTACATCGCATGTTGTTTAATATTATAGTTAAATAGCTTTAAAACTGAATTACTTTTTATCGGCTTGTAATTTTTTCATTCATGTTGAGGTTTAGGTGATTTTAAAATTCTTCACACGTTTCAAAATATTTGATAGTAATGATAAATTATTGATATTATAATAACAGTTAATGATAATACTATTAAAATTTTTAAAATACTCAAAATACTTGAACTTTCTTTTCAAAAGATTTCTTTAGAGTTTTCATTCGCTGTATTTCTTTTAGTTAATCATTTAACTTTAACACATGGTTTATATTTTTGTTACGATTTTTAGTTGTTGAATCGAAATACATTGATAAATATTTTTCGAATCATACAAATATGGGCAAAGTTATGATCAAAATTATTATTTTCCAATCTGTTGCTTCGTTTGTATGACCACCTTAAAACGAATGATTGTCACTATAGATACATTAGTATTGTCGCGAAGCCGGTAAGCCGTCGACGGACGAACCTTTACCAAAACTTGGTTTTTCGTTGGTATCGTTCAAGCACCCGGTTCGTCTGAAGATAGGATGACGAAACTTAGAGACTGGGGCCCTGTAACGCGGGCCTTGAAAAAGATACTATGATCATATAGGACCATTCGACATTTATTGTGGGAATAAAATGAACCAGACGAAAATAACATTTTTGAGTTACTCATTTTTTTTTGATTTGCAATTTTTGTTGAAGTATAAATATTGAACCATTAGAAATTAATTAATTTTTTCGAAATAAACTCGACCTATGCACAAAGTTCAATTTGTCTAATTTCTGTATATGTAAATTTTCTGTTTCAATAGTAATCATAATAACAATAGAATATTCAGTAGTTTGATGTATTATAAAGTAATAATATGAAGTAGTTTGATCGCGATAAATGCGCATCTTTTTTTATACAAAATAAAGCACTTCTCTGGGCTTCGTGACCATTTCGCTACAGATCGCAGTCAGTTGACTATCATCAACTGTCCGTCAGACGCTCCAAGGGTGTTTTGGGAAGTCTAGACAATTGCTGTCGCGAGTAGATTCGTTTTGGATAGTAATTTTGACTTGTTAAAAAGGTGTTTATAAATTTATATTCATTTTACACTATATATGACTTTTACATCATGATTTTCGTGATTTTATACTTCAACTCAACTTGTAAAAAATAAATATTATTTCTATTGCTTTTCCTTTAGATTGAAAGAACAGCGAATGAAAATTTTTCAACAATTTTTTGTTAATCAGTCAAACTTTTTTATTTTTAGAAATTATCAAAGTTTTTTTTTTAAATCATATTGTTCGCGTAAGCTTGAAATTTAAATTATACTTAGTTTTTCAAAAGGTTTTTAAAAAACATGAATGTACAAAATACGATAGCCATATTATAAAGTTTTTTCTCAAGGGAAATAATTAATTAATTGGCTTCAAAAGCCAGATTGTCTTTTTTGCTTTTAATTCGAAATAATATTTTTTAAGACACACGAGGGGGTTCGCGCTCCGCGTGACAAGTGACTCCCGTGTGAATCACATGTGAATTATATGTGATTTACATCAAACGCGACTGACGACACCGCAACAGCGAAATTTTATTTATAGAGGGGGATATCTTAAGGCAAAATTATTCTTGAATTTTTGCCAATGATTGTCACTACAATTGATGTTTATTTGTTTTTCATCTTTGTCATAAGTCAAATTCCAAGTGTTCATAGCATACAAAATAAATTCAAATAAAATCATTAAAAATCATAACAATACTGTCTTTTTAATTGCATGTCACAATTCCATCATAAGTACTAACATTCAAAATTAGAATGAATTGGTTCGGAAGTCGGCAAACTTTACAGCCAGAAAGTAATATATTTATGTTTTTATATATACCTGCACCAATTAAATTTAAATTTTATTAAATTATGTTTTATGATGAGACGATTATAATTGCTTCGTGTAGGACAATCAAATTTTCTCAAAAAACCCATGATTGGAGTGATAGAGATTGGCTCAAGAAGTGTTCGTTTCGTGGTAAGATCATAGGGAATTTTAGTAAAGAAAAAACTACTAATTATTTTTGTTTTGAAACATTTTATCTATGCAATCACTATTATCCTATTTATTTTCGCAGATTTTTTATGCAAACAATATAACTAAAGTATTGTCCCACGAAGTAGATATCGAATCAATCAGTCCACAAGAAGGATGGATGGAACAAGACCCAAAAGAAATTTTATTTGCAATAAGAGTTTGTGTCAGAGAAATTGAGAAAAAATTTATCAAAAAGAAACACAGCATCAGTTACATTGCAACGATAGGAATAACAAATCAAAGAGAAACCACTGTGGCGTGGGATTGCAATTCAGGAAGACCTTTGTACAATGCAATTGGTTTGAGATTCTTTTAGTTATTTAAATTTTCAACAACTTTTTCGTTTTAAAATTTTTTAACATTCTAATGCATTTTTAAACATTCTATCTTAAGTTTGGTCGGACATTAGAACAAATTCATTAGTAGATAAAATAACAGAAAAATTTCCGGACCAAAGCAGAAGTCATCTGAAACCTCTCTGTGGTTTACCAATGAGTCCGTATTTTTCTGCTTTGAAAATTCGATGGATGAAAGACAACGTTGAGGAAGTGCGAAATGCTATCAAACAAGGAACATGCAAAGTTGGCACTATAGACACTTGGGTAGTTTGGGTAAACAATTGTAAACTTTATTTATTATTGATACATAAGTTTTTAATAAAAAAATTTTGTTATGTGATTCGTAACTGATTTGAATTGTATCTTACAGAATTTAACTGGAGGTCCAAGAGGTGGACTTTACATCACAGATGTGACTAATGCGTCAAGAACCATGCTGATGAACATCGAAACTTTACAGTGGGACTCGGTGTTATGTCGGTACTTTGACATACCTATGTTTATCTTACCTGAGATTCGCAGCAGTTCAGAAATTTATGGCGCAATCGCATCCGGACCTTTGCGTGGAATACCTATCTCTGGGGTTACGATTCAAACTAACCCTTTTTTCGAATTTTTCAATCTATTAGTCATTATTTCAATCGTCTTTTCATAACGTATCACTGTTTTATAAAAATTTCAAAATAACTTGTGAATTTGATGAAAATTGCACAAATTTGTCGCTGGAATTGATTATTAAAATTTGTAGATCCTTGGGGACCAGCAATCAGCTCTCGTAGGACAAAATTGCTTGCATCAAGGGCAGGCTAAGAATACTTATAAAAGTGGATCTTTTCTTTTGTGCAACACAGGAACCACAGTAAATTTCTGAAGTTAATGAATTTGTATTAAGTGATTAAAAATTACAAATCAGATATGTTCAATTTTCAGAAAGTAATTTCGTCTCGAGGATTGATAACAACAGTGGCGTATCAGTTGGGACCAAATGGTTCTCCAGTTTACGCGCTGGAAGGCGCTGTTGCTGTTGCTGGAGGTGCTTTTAGGTGGCTGCGCGATAATATGAATTTTTTCAAAGATTTCAAGGAGGCGGAACAGCTTGCGAAAAGCGTCGACACTACAGGAGACGTTTATTTCGTACCTGCTTTCACGGGATTGTATGCGCCCTACTGGAGAAAAGATGCTCGAGGGTGTTTTTCAATTCAATTTCAATCTCAACATTTTTGATAATCATATTTTTATCGGATTTAAAAATGAAATATTAATAAAAACTTGAATTGTATATTCTAGTATTATTTGCGGCCTGACGGCATATGCGAAAAAGTCACATGTGATTCGGGCAGCTTATGAAGCTATTTGCTTCCAAACAAGGGATATTTTTGAAGTCATGTACCAAGAATGTGGGTTCAGAATGATCAAGCTGCACGCCGATGGAAAATTATCATCCAACAATTTTCTTATGCAGTTACAAGCAGATATTTGCGGCACAACAGTTTGTGAGTTTGTAACATAAAGTTATGTTAAGAAATTGGAAATTGAAAAGAAGAGTCATGTGATACTAAAATTTTTAGTTCGATCAACAATTCCTGATACAACTGCACTTGGTGCAGCAAAAGCTGCAGGATACGCTGAAGGCATCAAGCTTTGGGAATGGGAAGGTCAGAATGTAGTGACGGTTCCCCATGACCCATTTTTTCCTACCACTTCACCACGCGGTAAAACGATTTATTTTTGAAAAATTATGACTCAAAAATGAAAGCGATTTTTTAAATTGCAGAAAGAAATGTAAGGTATTGTAAATGGAAGATGGCTGTACAAAGAAGTTTGGGGTGGGTGAAGGTGTCTGATGATGCATTAGGAAAAGATTGGACCTCGAAACTCAAAGATAAGGTATTCGATACTACGGGTGCATTTTTGGAGATTGCTCGAGCTGCACCTCGGTAATTGCCTCTTTGCAAGTTCAGTAAATTTAATTTCTAAACTTTTATGTACCATCATTTGATGAAATAAATTTGTTTAGACAATTTTGACTATAATTATTTTTAACATGGATTTGTCTACCATCTAATAAAATTATCTTTTCTTAATTAAAATTTCACAAATACTTTAATTTCATCCTGTTTAAAGGTTTGGCACACTTTATTGCCAACTGTAAATATGGCGGAACGAATACGCTTGCACGTAGTCTTTCTGGTCTGCTCCAAAATATATTTTGCAAAAGTAACAAATTATCGAAAATGAAGTGAAATATTTAAAATCAGCATAGAAAAAGCATATATGTTATTTAATCCTTAAGTACCGAAAAAAAGTAGGTAGTTTTCGAACCGCAAATCCACAAAACATAGAAAATAATACAATAATCATACTCTCAAAATGTAGCTTTTTACTACAATATATACATAACCTCGAAATATAACAGCTAATAACACTAATATAAATCCTCTGCCAATAATTCTCCCACTCTTATTGAAGCAGGAGACAAAAAATTGTTAATAGTTTATAATGAAGACTTTAATTTGGTCGGTGAAATTGTTTGTCAATAGTAGTGTTTTTGTCAACATTTTGATTTTTTCATTTCATGTTTTGCTTTTTGAGAAAACCAAAGTAACTCACTAATATATATTGTGCAAGTATAATAGATAATCATTTGATGCATTGATTAATTTTCAGAAAATGGCAACAACCGAATGCTGTGTTTGTCAACAACGCTTTAAATTGCATATTCAGTTGAATATCCACATGCGACATCATCCAGCGATACTGCACTTTCAATGTTACGATTGTGAAAAATGGTTTAGGACCAAAGGAAATTTGCGGCAACACATCCGCATCCATACCAAAGAAAAGCCTTATAAGTGTTTGATCTGCGACAAAAGATTCACTCAATTGTCACATTTGCAGTCACACCGTCCTGTCCATGAACTCAAGCGTTTCAGCTGTTACTTTTGCAATCAAAAATTCAAAAAGCGCACATATTTGGAAAAGCATTATCTTATATTTCATAAACTGAGTGTCCAGAGACTGGAAAAACTGAAAACCCGTAAATTAGCCAGGAATTCCGGGAAATAACCGAGAAAGGTTTTTCACAAATCAGGAACTTTTACAGATTAAATTTTTAAAAGTTCAAAGTTCAAAGTTCAAAGTTGACTTTTAATTCAAAATTTTGAGCGAATCTCGAATCATCAAAGAAAATACCAAAAGATGTAGCACTAGAAACCCCAAGCGGTTGATTTCAATGTCTTATTTTGATCATATCTTAATCCCTTTAATCACACTTTTTACTTCCAATCTTCATGATTAAATTTAAAATAATTGCAATATTTTTTCAAGAATTCTTATTGGAAGGTGATTTCATTTTTTATAGAACTTCGAAGCATGATTAGGTAGCTTTATGTAGATAACAGATGTTATTTTAATTTTTGTGTTTAAGATATATTTACAATACACAAACGTTTATATTTTAATTTTAAATATTTGTTTGAACTATTTTGACTCATATACATTTTAAAAATTTAACGGTGATGCGAAAAACTGCCATTTGCGGTTTCCAGGGGGTATTAGTTTGAGTTTCTACAGCATTGACGTTAATAATAATAATTATATTTGTTATAAGTGATTGAAGTTTTAATTATATTTCTAAGAAACAGTTATTGCGCCGGTTAACTTTTTATTCTTCTGATGACAGGTTGATGCATGAATGTAATGCAAAAGAATATTTTAATGTAATATAATAATTTAAAGAATGATTAAAATGCATTTATCTTTATCAAAAATAATAAACTAAAGGTGAAAAGAAATACAAACCTTTTATTTAAAATTCATAACCCAGACCTTTTCCACGCACGGTTTTTGCTCTTCTTCGTTTTCACAGCGTAATTTATCATAAACATCGTTTTGCGTATTTTTGAGATCTTTTAATGCTAATTTATATTATTAAGTATTACAACTTTATTCGGAATAGCAGTTGGTCGATTGTATACTTGAATAAAGTGGGAAAAGAAGAATTACTATTTGGTTCGTTTCCCAGTGGTTCTGTGTTCCGTTGCGTTCCGCGGTTTTATGAATCTCGTCAAAACAATCATAATGAATCATAATACCGACACTCATCGCACAAGTTTTATTCTTGATTTGTTTTATAGCTTCTTTTGAGAATGGAGTAAATGAAAAATTAATTACTGTCTGGGGTAACTTAAACAATCCACTATTTTACATGGTCTGGAAGAAGAATCGGGATGTTTAAGTATACGTAGGCTCATGCACATCGGCTTCTAATAAAAAAATCAAAATTTGTCAAATTATTATAAAAAGACCGAAAAACATTAACTGTACATCACTATTTTAAATTTCACAGTTCCAACTTCGGAGGTCGTGGGCGGGGCATATTTTTTCAATTGAACTTCTATGATAAATAATTTTCCTATTTTTTTTTATATTTTTTCAGTAAGTATTGAATTTGTTGCAATCGTTAACACGTACTTAATATTTTCGTAAATTTCACGTTATTTGAGTTGTCAAATTGTTTGTCAAATATTAAATGTATTATTGTTTTTGCAAAAGGTAAATTTTCGTTTCACCTTGATTATTTTTTTCTTTCATCTGTTTTTAATCTCTATCAAAACAACATTTGAAAATCACGGATTATTTCCCTATTATGGCGGCTCATCATAACATTCGCAACGATCCCAAAATTCAAAAGCTATAACCTCGAAAATCAAAGCAAAGGATCAAAAGCACAAAAAGTGAGAAACTCTCATCACACATCCGAAGAAACACTTTGTTCAATAAAAGGTAAATATTATTTGCAAAATCAATACTTTCTAATCTGATGGTTAAATTAAAGTCTAGTTTGCTTTAGTTTTTGCAATGGACGAATTGAACGACATAGACGAAATAGCGGGTGTTCCTTTTTACAACTTCACCAACACGTACAACGTTGATAAACTGATAACTGACCCCGCTTCCATCAAAGGCTACGAAGATATAATCCTGGACGTGCTTCGTCCACTCTCAGTTCGACCGAGGAAAGGAATGATGACCTTCTGTGTAGAAACCAACATAGATTCCTCTAAAAATGCAAAAAAAGCATCTGAGCTGCGCGAAAAAGGAAACAAACTGTACGTCAAATGCAAAACCACTAAAGACTTTGTCCAGGTATTAAAAGCCTACAACGAAAGCATCGCCGTGGCTCCTCGAAGTTCGGAAGAACTTGCTCTGGCATATGGCAACAGAGCAATGGTTCTCTTTCGGTGCCACTATTACAAAGAATGTCTGGCTGACATCAATCGAGCACTGTGTCTCAACTATCCAGACAGATCCGTTGGAAAGTTGTTGATCAAAAGGGTGCGGTGCATGAAGATTCTAGACCACCCGGACCTTCTTGTCACTTACGAAGACTGTCTAAAGTGGATTACAAAGCATTTGACAAATGTTAAAGAAATGGAGAGTGAAGTCAAGGAAGCATACGAGGCTGATGTTATCCACCCTCCTTTGACCCCAATCGACACAAAATTTCGGGACGATTTGTTGGAACATATGAAGAAGGAATGTCCGGATTTGAAAAAGTTGGAGGTCAGGGAAAATTGTCACGGCGACTTGGCTTTGTACGCAACTAGGGATATCCAGGTGAACGAGGTTATTGGTGTGCAGAAGATCTTTACCAAGGTTTTTCATATTGAGGAGCCGTATCTTGCCTGCTGGCAGTGCGTGATGATGTGCCTGAACCCGATCCCTTGCGATGGCTGCTCAGCTGCTACATACTGTTCTGAAGAGTGCAAAGCAGAGGCCTGGAACAAATATCACGAGTACGAGTGCCAGATCATGGGCGTGATCAAGCAATCTATGAGGGAATTTTTACTTTCCATAAGGATCTGCATGATTGCAATGAAACAACTCGGAGGCATTTTGCCACTGATGAAAGAGATTTACAAAATGAGTAAAAGCACTGGTTGGTTCGATTTTATGTTGATCACTTATTTTTAAATTTTGTATTATTTTGCAGTTTAATTTTTTGAGTTTTTAATTTTCAGATGTACATAAGGAGCACCGAATTGTCAATGGAACCTACGCCTCTGACTCGTACAGAAGTGTCTATTACATGATCAGCAAAACTGATATTGCAGGATCTGGGTATGGAATGAATGTTATGAAAGTGACTTCGTTCGTTCGCTATCTAGCCATGAACACTACACTTTTCGGACAAAAGTACACACAGGAATTGTATCCGTTGATGCTAGAACGTCCGCCCAGATTATTTGCGGCTCTTATTTTGAGACATTTTGTTATGACAAAACGGATTCAAAAGGTGATTAAATTGTGTTGGTGGTTAATGTCACTTGTAAATTTTTTTTAATACTGTGCAAAAATACAAAAGTGATTTTTTTATAGGAAGAGTGGAAACTCCCAAACAACATTGTCATGGGTTCCACCCCAATTTGCCCTCTGTTTCACATTGTGGATCACAGTTGCAATCCTAACACCGTCAAAATTACTCTGAAAGACCACCAGATCCTCGTAGCTATTGACTCAATCAAAAAAGGAGAAGAGGTGAAATTAATTCGATGTCAATTCTGCATTTTTATAATTTGGTTTTTATGTAATTATCAGAAAACTATTTTCTGTTTCAGATCACATATTCGTATTACCACGAAATATTAATGGGAGCAGATCCAGATCACAGAAATTCGGTTTTAAGTGACAACCTCCCGTTTCTCCTTCCTCCTGGACTGGCACAGGCCTTTGGATGCCAAATGTGTGATTGCAGAGTTTGTTCGATAAATTGTCAACACAAACTGCGCTCAATCTCAGTACGAGAATCAATTAATTTTTTTCTCATTTACAAAATTATTTTTGAATGCAGATCTTTTGATTGTTAGTTATTGTTTCATTTCGTTTACAGAAATTGGAAAGAAATCGAAAGAAACTGTCAGAGATGATAATGCTGAACAATAAGATTATGAACGTCATCTCTAAACATGAAGAACAGAAACCAAAAACTGCTTCGGAATTTGTCGAACAAACTGCAGATTTGTGCGAGAAACTCATCAGGCCATTTTTTGCAAAAGCTCCTTCAGTGTGCAAAGAAGTGATATCGCACAAAAGTTACTTGTTGAACACTTATTGGAAGTTACACAGTGACATCAACAATTTTATGGGCTGCCAAGATCCTTGAGTTGTTTTTCTTCGAAGGGTGAGAAAGTTGATCTAATTTTTTTGATGTAACGTTAAAACCTATTAGGTGTGATAAGATCGAGAAAAAATCATTTATTTCACTACGTTCCTGTTGATAAAGTCTAGTACTTAATTAAGTTTTTTTTCAAAGGTTTAATTTTACACTACTGATGATAAACAAAAAAGAAAAAAATGCTTTATCTTGCAGTAAGCATTTCATTATGTAACGTCATTTTGTACAGTTACAAGATTTGAATAAACCGTAAGTCATATCATTATGTTTTCAATTCGTCAAAATGATTTGTTCTTAATTAAACTTCGAAAGATACAAAAACGAGATTTTTTAGAAATATTTTTGAAATTTACAAATTCATCTATTTCTTGTTATTTCTATTTATTTATCGAAAACACAATATGCACGAATAGAATCGAAGTTGCACCAATTATAAAATGCACATAGTACAACAAAACACAGCATTGTCGTTTATTGTGAACAGTAGCTTTATAAGTGTTCTATCGTTTTTGCTATTTTCATTACAACTAAAATAGATGTGAACTTGTACGTACTTGTGAGATTTATACGATGCTAAATACTGCTTAAGTACTTCCGAGTACACAAAAAATATCACCCTTCTGGTATTAAACAACAAAAAAAAATTTTGAACCAGCTGGTAAAAATTGCAAAAAGTAACCAGGTCCCACCGAGATTTGAACTCGGATCGCTGGATTCAGAGTCCAGAGTGCTAACCATTACACCATGGGACCTTGACAACTGCTCCGAATCGATGCGTCGTGTATACTATGCAGTAACTTTCAGCTAAAAATTCGACGTTAAAACGTCTTTAAATTCGGGTTTTAGACAAAAATCAAATAACTAGTTTCTGAAAAAATATTTTAATTTTTTTTTCATGTATAAAATATATGTTCAGGTTTGGTATTGAACAAAAAGTTCGAGCAGTTTTAATTTCTCATCATTCAGTTTATTCTATTATTTTAATTACATATAATTTGTCCAGACCAAACGCCAGCTTGAATATAAATAAAAAAAATATTTCAAACCTTTTGAAATATAACTTCGCTAAATGAATAAATAATTGTATAGAAAGTTTAAATATATATACACAGAAGTGAGTATAATTTAATGTACAATATTTAACGTTAGCGTCGCTCAAAATACATTTACATTTCAAAATATATATGGTACTGACTAGATTTACTATCTATGTAATCATGAAAATGCATTATTGACTGTAAAACGTTTAAAATATCATAAACATCACAGTGAGATTGAAGAAACAAGCTTTTATTGTTAAGTCTAAAAGTTGTGAGAAATACTGAAAAAACAAGTTCTTATTTTTACATTGTTTACATTAATCAATAAACACTCATTTACGAAACAGTCATCAATTTCATAACACTAAAATTCGATTAATCGTGAGTTTATTAACCGTGCAACATAAGCGGCCACTGAATCAACAAACAATTGCGACTGTGAAGTAAAAAACGTTACTATTCATTTTTTTAAAAAAAAACATTACGTTCAATTAAATTATAACGTAAACGCAAACTGCCGCAGTCACAATGTTTGTTTTAATTCACTTCTCATATTTCTTTAATTTTTCGTCACAATGCAATTGGCAAAAGCTATCAATTTGTAAGCATTTAAAAATTAAGGATCAAATTATTTACAACTTTTTACAGTTCCGGGTCGTACAGTTTAATAATTTCGGTTAGTTAATATCAATCAAGGACGGATGCTCGATTTTGACGATCAGACAATTTGAATCAACAATGTCTATACAACAACGTCATTACAACCGCATTATTCCAACCATCAACGTTAAACTTCCTTATCCACTTGCTTGACAGACTCTCTTTTTTCGGTTTCTATAAGATTGTGCAGTTCTTTACAAAGCTCCTCCTCATTTACCTGGCCAGTTATCAAATTATTGTCAATCATTTCATTGTAGCTGTTTGATTCCACATGTTTCAAACCGTCCTCGAAGTTTTGGCGCTTTGTAAAAATTGCCACAGTGTCATTAGAAGTCACGACATCGGGATTATCATTTGAATTCAAAATGTCTGTATTTACTTCATCATCCGTCGTGTCCGTTGATTGACAAGTGTGTTTTTGAACTGCTGCACTGGCTTTTTCGTTGCACTCCTGGATCGTTTGAATGGATAAAGTTTGAGGTCGATTTGGCCTGTGGTAAGGAAACTTGTTTTCTTCCCCAGCTGGAGTGTGGACTGCAGAAATCTCAGTTTGAGTCGCAACGCCTGTGTCCATCGAAACCCTTTGCTGCATCATACATTTTTTCAATTCTAACATCGATTCTTGCAATTGTTGTACCTGTAAAATTAACAGACGTGTTATCAAAGTTCAACTTAATTTAAATTGTTTATTTACATTCGAAATCAATTCTCTCACTTGATTTTGCAGAGAATTACAAGTCTGTGCCAAATTTACAACAGCTTCAGAATTTGGATGCGATGTTGATTCACTCTCACTTGCTCCATTTTTTATAGAACTTGGTTGTAATGTGACAACTTTTTTCCAAAGTGCATTTATCGCTTGCATTTGTAACAGTTGCAATTTGTGCTCATTCTCCAGTGCCGATCTTGCAGCTTCCATATCTGTAGAAAGTTTTCTGTAAAAAAAATTAACAGCTCTCTTCATATGTTTTAACAACAAATAACAATAATGCTAATTGAAAAAAAAAAAGATGACTTACTGGATGTACTTGTTTGTTCGCATCATCTCAACTGTTTTTACAATTTCTGTTGTGTTTTTGTTTAGATTCCTCGTATGATATCCTCGCCAAATTTTTTGGATGCAAATTGCTGCTTTGGTTGTCGGATCAACTACAATAAAATAATCACGTTAAATTAATAATCACATGCAATATAATAGAAAAACAAACAAAATGACATCTTTGACAATACCTTTCACTGAATTTTGTTGTCTTTTTTGGCTAGCCTTATGTTTGATACTATCCAGTTTGGCATGACAAAATTCACTGTCTTCATCGCTGCTAAGAACTCCCACAGTCGAATTTACAATATTAGAAGTTTTTTTTACTTGACTTGGTTTCGTTTTTTCCGTCGCGGATTTGCTTCTTGGTGGCGTACGGTTCAAGTTGGGCGAATTTCTCGCGCTGCGTTTCGCCGGCAGAGTTTTGCTTTGTACATAATTGTTGATCTTGACACTCTGAGGGCACTTGCCATTGGCGTTTGTGAAGACAGGTTTCGCAATGGTGACTTTACTGGCACTGCTATTCGTTGCATGAACTTTGTTCGTCACGTTTGTTCTCGGCGTATTTGGTTTTGGTGGGTTGTTCATCATGGGAATGGTTTTCGTTTCCGATTCCAAAGGTACTTTCGAAGGCACCGTGATTTGACTTGGCGAGTTCGGTTTGTTTGGCAGCGCCTTGGGTAACATTCGACAGAGACCTGAAGGTGGCCGAAAGTCCGGACTCATAAGTGATTCTGGAACTGGCACTAATTTTGACGCGGCTTGTAATGGATTTGACTTTTCTGAAATGAAACGTACAAGTGAAAATATAAATTCAAATTAACAATATCAAAGATAACGGAGAAAACCATGTTTACTAACCTTCGAATTCTTGATGTACAATATTGTTTGGAAGTTTGTCGTTCAAATTGTTACTAAGCAGGGAAGGATCTAAACTTTGCGACATCAAATTTTTCATTTGACCTGAATCTAAATTGTCGTGACTCGACGATACCATCGATTCAACGTGACAACTAGCGATCATCCTATCTGGAGATTGAGATCTTGCAGAACTTCGTGAGGCGGATGAACCTAAAAATTAAAAGCAATCAAATTAGCTGAAACTTATCTGAAATAATATTTTTTTAGATCATAAAATTAAATGGGTTTTTAATTTACCAGGTCGCCTAGGAGAGTTGATTTTTATTTGATTCAATCTACGTTTGCTCAAAGGCGAAGGACTAACGCTGCTTGTAACAGAACTAGCGCTACTTTGCAAACTAAGTTGTTTCTGATGATGTTGAGCTTTACTTAAAATCAGTCGAAGTTTTTTGTCAGTTTCATTTTCTAACGATTCGCCAGAAAGAGGACACACAGATGCAAGATATTGAGCCAGTTGTGTGTGTTCTCCTATTCGAAATTGTCGTCCTCTGCCTTGTGAATACAACCATTCAGCCTTCAAACTGACAAAAAAAAATAAAAAATCAAATCTTGTTAAATATTTCAAAAAAATAAACATTGGTATTATTTTTTTTTTTTTCATTTCAAAAATTACCTTTCAATAGGATCAACAGCGTATCCATCGATCGATTTTAAACTCATGCACCAGTTAATAACAAAAGGTCGGTAATCGAACCCACTAGAAGCTAACAATTCAGAAAAATATCGATTATGCTATTGAAAAAAAAAGTTTGGCAAATACTAGTAGTTAAGAAACTAATCGTTTTTTCCTCTAAAGCAGCAGAAGATAAAAATTGATTTTCACAAAGGATACACACTGTTACCTGACATGCTAACGCACGGATTATTAGCGATGGAAAAATGAATGACGTTAGTTAAATTTGTTAGGTGAGACATTTCGTTTAAGTCTGTGAGATTGTTGTTAGCTAGGGTGAAAGTTTCTAAAGATGTCGGCAAGTATCTTTCGCACTGGAATAGCGTTATGATGCGATTGTTATGCAAAAATAATTCCTAAAATAATAAACAACAGAAACCAAATTAGTAATGCGAAAAATTTTTCTAATCATAATTTGTTAGTTTTTTTCAGCAATTTAACTAAAAAACAACGCTCATTCAATACCTTTAAATTTCGCAAATATGAAATATCAGAGATGTGACTGATGCTGTTTTCTGATAAATCCAGGTGTTCCAGTTTGGTATTGGTATGTAAATGCTCGATTGACTGAAAAATATTAGTTTAAAATGAATTATTTATTTTCCAATCGTCATTTTTTTACTGTTATTTATTCGTTTTTATTTTACTTTTATGTTATTTCCAGCAAGGCATAACGTTTGTAAATTTGGCATTTCCTTGGTCCCTTCAATGGTCAATATTCCATTATTTGCCAAGTTCAATGTCACTAAATTATGAAGTTTTGACACGCCATACATGCGTAATAACTGATTTCGAACAATCGATAACTGAAAATAAAAAAATCAATGTTTAATTTGTTTAAAATAATATGTTTCGCAAATATTATTCATTTACAGTATTAATAATTGTTCATCATTTTGTACATCATTTAAAAAACGTTCAATTATTAATTTAAATTTTTGTTTGTTTATTACGCCTTACAAAAACATTACCTTAGTTAGGT
The DNA here is from genome assembly GCA_020615435.1 of Telenomus remus. Classification (NCBI taxonomy): domain Eukaryota; kingdom Metazoa; phylum Arthropoda; class Insecta; order Hymenoptera; family Scelionidae; genus Telenomus; species Telenomus remus. The sequence continues at coordinate 8,328,526 of CM036339.1, read as the reverse complement.
TTACATAGGAATCCAAATGATCAAGACGTTGTAGATCGTTATCATCTACGATTAACGTTTCAATGTTCTCATCAGGGCATCTTTCCAATTTTTTCAATTGTTGATTACTGAGATCAAGTGTTTTGCTTTCAGAAGTCTCTGCTAACAACATTTTCAACAATCATTTGTTTAAACAAGTAAAGTGAAACAATAGCAACAATCAAAACAATGGCATAACAATCAGTCGCAAACAAATGTCCGATCGTTATTGGCATTGTAAACAAACTGAAATATTCACTTACCATTGACTGAAGCCATGATTAGACAGAATAACAACAATGCAAATTTTTTAATTGAATCAAAAACAAGAACTTCACTGGTTTTATTTCTCTCTCACTTTGTTGTTGGAATAAAAAAACTTGCAAAAGTGAAATGTAAACAAATGTTTTGTTTATGTAACAAATGCGAATTTCCACCAGGGTAGTTTAATTATTGTATACAAAAATCCTTCAACGTCCATGGGATATCTTAACAAGGGTGTTTCATCATGTTTTCAACTACGCCTGTTTTGTCGACGGTAGTTTTTCACAACACGTTAGCATGCATTTTTGTATTGATTTGGTATACGAAAAAAAGTGTGTTTCGTATATAAAATATTAAAACTGCCAGATAGGTCTTTATTGATAGCGTGCGTTTTCCTTAGCACTGGCGCCATCTGTCGGCGTACTCATTAAACATTTCTCCCACTCCCAAGTTTTCTTTAGCCAATGACGTTCGAGTTCAATTCAATTTGCCGATTTCACAAAGACGTTACAGTTTTACAAGTGAAAAAAAGTGTTTTGTACCGGCGATTCGTATTTTCTCAGCAAATCTCCGACTGGGATTTGCAGCATGTAAATCGCCCGGGTAGTTCTGTTCTAAACGAGATCGAAAGCAAAGTGATTCGGTGACTTTTGGCAAGGAGTCAGTTACGATTCGGACTGCGCGGGATCTGTCTTCAAAAACGTGCTCTCCTTATCATAAAGATGTCGATGGATTTGAATGAAACAACCGAGATGCCCGAGGGACGGATGATTTTTCGTGAAATAACCACAACCGTAAACAACTCGCCCAGCACGTCACTCATGGAAAAGTTCAAGGTGAGTTTTTTTTGCACAAACAACCGGATTCGAAACTTCTGACCGGGCTTGGTTTTTACTCGTGTGCATATTTTTAGCACCTTTGTTCTTTTCAATTTCGGAGCAAGACCTTGTAACGGTCGGAAAATTATGACAAACAATAACAAACAACGGTTATTTGATAATCCAGGTGTCTTGCAGAGTATTCTCACTGAAATTTAGCGGTTATGAAAGTACAAGAAAAAATCAGCTTGTCGGTTTGACAGCTGATGAAAACATAAACAAAAAAATGACGAAATTAGTATAAATAAACCAACGAGGAACAGGAATGAATTTTATATCAAAATTGAACGTTGAAATGCGCGACAGAATTAAAGTTTCTGGTCCAAGTACAACACAGATTTAGATGTTGCGGATTCGTGAAATCTATTGGCTATATCACTCATTTATATACGCAACTTTGATTTATAAATAGTCCCCAATAAATTGAATGTCGACTACTGATCTTGTCTCTTTAGTTGAATGCACTTTTTTTCGCAAAATGTAAACAAATCGTTCACTTTTGGTAAACAACGTGTACACATTTTTTCAATTATATATTGTTTTTTAATTGTTTTTCTGACACAATCAACAACTATTCTTTAAAATAATAAAATGAAAAGAGTCAAAATAAAAATTGTTGAAAAGTGCAAATTTGTTTATAAAAGTTTGTCGATTAAAATTTGTTCATTAATACGCGGTCAACAAAATAGAAAAAATTGAGGGGGTGGTAAAAACAATTTGCACTGCAAATTGTGGTTTACAATGATTGTGAGATGGCGCCACCGGTTTTGACAGGAGAGATAATTCAATGAACCGGAGTGGGTTTGCATGACCATAGTTGGTGTTTGCATAATGTTGATCGCACAGCGAGTGCGCGATTATTGGATGGCAAAGCTGTTCGCGCGAACATCGGTGCAACACCCGCGGCAATGAGCGGCACCGCGTTCAAGTCGCTCATTCAACGTACCTGCATCGCGATAAATAGAGGTGAGCCGACCGACAGTATGTATTGGCACGTCACCTGTGCCAGATCTGATAAGGGCTTTTCGATTTTTCCCACTTTCCTACTTCTTTACTTCTTTACATTGAAAGAAAAAAATTCGTTGTAAAATAATTCGTACGTTTGGTATAGTTTTTCATTGAAGAAATATCTTCGGAAAATGAGTCCAAACATTGTCCCTCAAGATTATGACTCATTTCTCAGATCTTGTCAAGCGGAATCTGATTGCGTGCATTTCAACACAATGATGAGGAACCGTTTTGTTTCATTGTTTGTATCTTAAGAAAAGTTTATAAGTCAAAAAAAATGTTTTATTAGATTTAGTTTGTTTATTCTGTATGGTTTATTGAAATATTATTATGATGTTTTTAAAAATTTATTTATTGAAATCCATCTTTGTTTATATTTTTTGCAAAATGTGACTAGAAATTGAGTTTTTAAGTTTGTTTCTGGGTATTTTGAAATTTGTAAAGTTTTATTGAACGGACGTTGTGACTCGTGAAGTCGTTCAAGTGTTATAATTGCATATCGTTAAGAAGACTCTTATTGCCTCAGTCAGTTTCACTGTCAAGAATATCGTTTTACAACACTCAATCTCAGCTGAGTTTTCAATGAATCAATTTGTAATAATAAAAGTTGTCAAGGAATAACAAAATTAAATATCATACCATTTCATATTGTATTTGTATGGAATTCCAGATAAACTATGAAGAACATGATCTCATTGGTCTTAATTTTGTTAATGTCTACCTTAATTGTCATCGCGTTTATTGTTTCCTTTTAAGAACTGATACCAATATAAATACATCGTCTGATTCACTTATATTTTTATGGTTGCAGACTTTACATCTCAATGAAACTACGGAGGACATTCGATCTGGGAATGAATCTTTGAATCTGCTGGATATTTCAGGACAAAAAATACCTGTAAGTTTTTTTATTTTGCTCGTTCGTCCATTGTTTCAAAAAAATTTTAATTTTTTGTTCTTCTTTCTGTTTTTAGAAACTGAAACTCAACGACTTAACATTCAACAGCACTTTTAATCATAGTGAAAACAGTCTATCAAATCCACTTGATAACAGCGGAGTTCAGGTAATTGTTTTGTTTTTGCATTCATTCTTTGAATCGAATTTAAAGGATTTATCTAAATTTTGTTTTTTCTTTTATTTTACAGCCTCCACGTTTGAACGGAACAATCAGTATTGAAAACACGAGTAATTCAGACCAACATCATAACTCATCTCATAAGGTAAACACTCTCAATTTATGATTAATCGTTTTTCGAATTAAAAAAAAATGAAAAAAGATTAATGATGACATTATTTTCGTTCTAGCTTTCTCAAGACTTCGATACAACCATTGATGTTCAAACAAACCCCTTTGAAGCTTTATCAGAAACGTTAGACGAGCAGGTAAAAATAAAATTATCAAAAATAAAATTATTCTTTCCCTCTTAAAAAATGAACTGTAAGAGGACAAAGTTAAACAATCAGATTTGTTTTTATACTTCTTTTTCAATTGCAGACACTTCAATTGAACGATACGAATGAACTTTTTGTTTCTACGTGTGAGGACATTACTAATATATTGGTAAGCTGCTTTTATTTAAAGCGACGATAAAACATGATCAATAAAAAGTAAAATTATAAGAAAATATTTTAACTAAGACCTATTTTTAATTTGATATTAATTGTTTCAGTTGGATCCAAACACTGCGCAGCAAATCGATAGCGTGATCAGTTCACTGAACGATACAACAGAGAAGGTGAATTGAAAATTGAATCACTTCAAGAATAGAAAGTTATTTGCTTGGCACAAAAATAGATCTCTAATAAATCATAAATTTGCCGTTTTCAGCCTGCAAACTTAAACTTGACATCTGTTGTGGATGAACCTGCCAAGACGGAAAATCCCGTTAGCGTCTCGACAGAAAAGGTATGTCAATTTTTTGCAAGTTTTGGTGTTTCTCTAATGGGCGGTTATTTATGGACATTCCATCTATTTATAGGCCTTTGAAATAAGTCAAGCGACTGAACCCTCCGAACCTTTGAAGGAATTGAATTTGACAGCCAACTTGGAGAAGGTGAATACAATTTTCTTTACTTAATTGAGCTATTTTAAATTAAAATCATTTAATTTTGTTCCAAAAAACTAACTAATCTTTACTTTATAATTATAACTACTTATTTGTTTTAGTCCCAAAGTTCAAATACTACTTTTGAGGTTTTAAACAACTCATCCAGTCCGTCCGATATTTTACAGCCTAAGGTAATTATCAAATTCAATCAAAACGTAATGTTTACTAAATATTGTTTATTAACCATTAATGAATTTCAATTTACACTTCCAGCTGGAGCAAATAGATGAAACAGTAGTGCACGAAAGCACCGAGACCACCGAAGCGAATTCTACTTTTGCAGTGGAAGAACAGGTAATTGAAAGTCAAGCCGATATGAAAAACATGTTAGTTTAAAATTACGTGAAATGTTGTATGTTTCATTTCATAAAATGTTTTCAGCCTGAAGAATTGAACAAAACAGCTGTGGAAGTGGAGGCCGAGAATAAACCAGCGAGCCCTTGTGAAGAATCAACTCGTGAACCAGTCATCGAGGAGCTCCAAGATCTCAATAATACAGTTACATTTCCCCACGACGCCGAGGAGTCAGAAAGCTGCGTAGCCTCAGAAGAATTTGTTACACCGACAGATGAAAGTACGATAAATATTTATTTGTTTGAACTTCATATTTTTAGTTATTATTTGATCTCGGTGGATTTAGATGAATCAATGTTTAATTAAAATGTGTTTTTACAGTTTTCCAAGACCCGAAAGACTTTGATTTTCTTTTATCCAAGTCAGATTCGAATGGTCCTCGACAGGCGCGACAGGAATCGTTATACGTCAAGTTTGATCCGTTGTATCAGCGGATGTTGCCCCAAAGTAATACCGTCGTTGAGACCAGTGAGATCACTGGAATCACTGAAGACCAGAACGAGATGAGGACTGATGACGTGAGCTTGCCCAAACTCCGAGAAGCTACTATAAAAGAAGAGAATCTTGATGAGACTCTTATGACAACTGGCAACAAGCGAAGATCCGTGGCTGCCATTGACCACCTGGTTACAATGTTATCTTGCGAAAATGTAATTATTTGTTTTCGTTTCAAAGCAATCACTTTAAATTGCAATTCTCAATTGTAAATCTTAATTTCATTTTGCTTTTTGAAAGGAATCGAAAGAAACAGCACAAAATGACAATCTAGTCGAGGATATGGTCAAGGAATTGAAAAATCTAAAAGAGCATGTTTTGGAACTTGAGACAGAATTGGATAAGGAAAGAGCCGAAAGAATGGAACTGGAAACGAAACTGAAAGAAATGAAGTAAGAAAAGATTTCCCTCTATAAAAAAAAATTTCGCTGTTGCCGTGTCGTCAGTCGCGTTTGATATAAATTACATGTCGCGCGGAGCGCGAACCCCCCTCGTGTTTTAAAAAATATTATTTTCACTTAAGCAAAAAAAGACAAACGTTTGAAGTCAATTAATTAAACATTTCCCTTAAGAAAAAAAACTTCACAACATGGCTATCGTATTTTTTACATTCGCGTTTTTTAAATTCCTTTTGATAAACTAAGTATAATTTAAATTTCAAGCTTACGCGAACAATACGGTTTTAAGAAAACTATAATAATTAAATCAATCTAAAAATGGAAAAGTTTGACTGATAAACAAAAATTTGTTGACAAATTTTCGTTCGCTGTTCTTAATCTAAAGGAAAAGCAATTGAAATGATATTTATCTTTTACAAGTTAAGTTGAAGTATAAAATCAAGCAAATCATAATGTAAAATGAATAAATCTAAAAACAATTCCATAACAAGTTAAAATTAATATCCAAAACAAATCTACTCGCGACAGCAATTGTCTAGACTTCCCCAAAACACTCTTGGAGCGTCTGACGGACAGTTGATAATCAACTGACTGCGATCTGTAGCGAAATGGTTACAAAGCCCAGAAAAGTGCTTTATTTTGTATAAATAATACATTTTGTGCTTTATTTTGTCGCGTCTGATGATATGACTCAAAATTTAAAATATTTAAAAGTTAAAGTTTGTTTAACGCATAACGGTCTGAGCGCCCATCGGACCCCCACTTTGCACCTTTTAATTTGGAAAAGATAATTTAACATGAAATGTTGAAATCAATTTTTTAAATTTTTACTTTCCCATAGTTCTGTTGTGGATGAATATGAAAAATCTATGAACCGGATAATAAGCCAGGCTGAAAGCGAGCGTGCAGTTTTACAAGAGGAGCTGAGAGTGTCGAATCAGCATTTGTCCAACTCAGAAGCAGCGTTCAACGACGTTCATGAAAAGTACGAGCGTATCAAAGGCGCTGTACAAATAATACAGGCAAATGAGACCACTTACAAGGAAGCCATCAAGGAAAACTTGAAGACCATCGAGGCGATTGAGAGTCGGTACCAAATTTTGAGGGCTCATGCTTCGGAGCAACTAGAAAAGTAATCAACATTTCTTAACTGACAGACAATAAATTATTTCGCAATTTCTTGTGTTCAGGTTTTTATATGATTTTTTTATTTCAGAGCCAACGTCGGTTTAGCTACGTCAAAGAAACAACACGAAGTGGAGCTACTGAAGGAAAGGGCGAAAGTTGCCAGAGCCGAGCTGCAGGTCAAATCTCTCACGGAGATGATCGAACAGAAATCGAAGGAAAACCGCGAGCTAACAAAAATCTTGGACGAGATTATTGCCCGCGAGGATCACAACTAATACAAATCATGATTACTTTTTACCCGATTTTTCTTTTTAATAGATCTAGTTTTATTTTATTAGTAATTTTTAATAATTTTTTCAAATAGAAATATAAATATCGGCTGTAGAATATCGCTCTCTTGTTTTTGCTAGTTTTTTTCTAGCTAACGAACCGCTGACCAGAGTATATTTTTCTATTCCAGTCTCGACATCTGTCTGCGTTAGACCGTGAAGCTGAATATGCAAAAATATGCGCTGAGTCGCGGGAGAAATGTAATTGTTTATTGAAAATTTATTTATTTGGTCATCTGCAATTTGCATCAATGAAGTTATTGAAAAATTGTGATGTCTTGTTCAACTTGATACGCTGAAATTGTGACCGATATTCTAGCCGATTGTTTATTATTATTTAATTATAAATTTTTATATTGTATCGTTTTTTCTCCATAACTTAAATCGTACAATAATGGATACAATCCTTCAAACAAAATGTAAGACTTAAATCATTCAGATGTGTCAGACACGCTTATTGGTTGTACAACATGTATCTAAAAATTATCTATTTGTTAAACTATTGAGCCGATTTGTTATAAAAAGGTCCCTATATTTGTACTTCTTTAGGAATACACTAAAAAAATATTTTTATTGTATTGTAAGATTGTACATTGACTGGACGTATTGTAAATACAACAAAATGAACAAATTTCAAACCCTTTGTAATTAAACAAAAATGAATATATTAACAGTTTTGGTATTTTATGGAGATGTTTTTTTGTTATTTTAATGTTATCCTAGATGTAAAAAAAAGTTCCAACACAAAATAAATTTCAAATGTTTTATTTTTATTCTCTTACAATCTTTGTATATAAATAAAATTAGTATAATGAATTTATACAATTTTTACATCAGCAGAGGAACAAGTATTGTACTTATTAATCATGAAAATTCAAGTGATAAAACCATAGACGAAATATTGTAAAGCAAAAACTCTTTGAAACCGAACTTATAGATATAGTTTCAAAATCGCTAGTTACAAAAATACACATCTCGTCTCTTTTTTACTTTTGAAAATTTGCAATCAATCAAAAGAACAAAAACAGAATTTTTCATGATTCATAAAACTAGTTTTATGAAAAAGTCAAGTTAAAAATTACACACGCGAACCGCTCTAAATTACTTAAATATCTCAAAGATGATAACAAATTTTTTTTTTCAAAAATAACTATCAAGTATCAGAATTGTGCTTTGAGCTTTTTACAACGGTGTTTTCTTATTATAAAAATGAATAGATTTTTTTTCACAAACGCTTTGAAAGTGGGAATTCGCTTAGCTAACAAGTCTTCCCTTCCAGCACGAGGTACACGTGATGTTTCGCAAGTTTCAACATTCGATCCGAGGTACTGCCGGGTTTTCGAGGAATGTTTCGGTTCTCCAAATCGGGCATGTACTTTTTTACTGTTCGCGCTAAGCAAGAAGCGTACTGTTTGAATCGCGAATCATTCATTCCAATTCCTTTTGCTCGCAGTGCCTGGGAAACTGCCCATAATAATTTCTGTAAAAATAAAAACAACAGCAACCATTAATTTCAGCAACATAAAAATTAAAATTTTCAAAAAATTTTTTTATAAAACCGACAACACGTACCTTTCTATGCTCTGTGGTTAACCCGTTTCCATCGGCGGGTTTACTCCTATCTAGATTCGGTTCTGAAGCGTGTCTTTCAAATTTCTTCGTCGGTTGGGAATCCGTCTTTGGACAATCAAAAGTCATCGTCCTGGCCCACTTGAGTCTCGGACCGTCCAAAGGTTCGTCATTTTTCCTCTTCTTGCTCTCCTGATTGTTCTCCTCCGACGAGAAGAGAGCGCGTTTGAAAGTTTGAGAACTCTCCTTTGGTACTTGACTAGGTCCTGCCTTGGCAGACGGAGGGCTTTGGAACAGTGCTCTTTTCGGGAACTCCGACTTCGTTTTTAGTGGGCTGTTTGTGTCCATCATGAGTTTCCGCATCGCTCGCTTCTTAGTCGAACTTCTCGGAGTTTTTCCACCTCGGGGACTTTTACCTCGAGGAGTTTTTACTCTTGGACTCTTACCTCTTGGACTTTTTCCTTTCTTCATCACAGGTTTTCTGGAACACGAAATAAAATAAAAAATTAGCATACATTTTAGCAAACAAAAACCATTTTGTCTTAGATGAGAAAAAAATACATACTTGAGCATGAGATATTTCTTATCTATCGCAGTTAGGGATTGTAAATTTGCTTGAGAAAACGTGCGTCTTCGTTTGGTGAGGTAGTTCAGTCGTTTTCCTGGACTCTTTCCGTTTCTCTTTAACAGTGAGGTCATCGTGGCCATCGTCGTCGTGCTCAAGAACCAAGGGTTGCACGTCGACTGGGTTTCTATGTTCACGTACCTCTCCACTAACTTCACACTCAGTCGTTCGAACTCTTCCACATTTTTGCTTCTGTTATAACTGAAAAAACAGACGAAACCAAATTTAAATGAAAACAACCGTATACAAAATAAGAGCATAACAAAATTAGTTTCAAAAATTCAAACTACTAACTGTATGCCAAAAGTTTTGTGTTTCAAAGCATCCTCATAGCTGAGTCTAGAAGCAACGTCAGTCCCTATTGAATTGTAGATTAAAAGTTCATCCAACGATTCCGCCGAAAGTTCCTTGCCTTTGATCGAATTCGAATTGGATGAAACCGAGGACATGGTAAAAGTGTCCGAGGTGCCGCTATTGTTCTGTTGACTCGGTCCTGAATTGTCACTACAGGTTTCCTCGCCAGGAACGTCGGTTTCAGGATAAGCGCTGTCGTTCGAGTTTTCATTCACTGCGAATAGTTGTTTGTTTTCATCCGTGTCGAATAGATGACTGGTCCAAAAATAGTTTTTGTTTTTATTGATGAGCGAAAGCATCTCCGAGCAGTTCAGTGGACAAGTCGTGTGTTTTGGAGGCGGAGGTACCCCACTGAGGGACTTGGTGATCCGTTTGAATTGCACGTGGTCTGACCTGGCGATGAGTTCTGGAACCGAGAGTTTGACAGGACTCGGTTGAGGCTCTGGCGAGGGCGGGTCCTCCAGGTCACTCTCGAACATCTCAGGACTCGAGGGGTTGTCCATCTCAAGACTCATGAACCGGCTTAGACGAGCATCACGAGAGTCTTCCAAATTACACACTTCGGTCATTTTTGGACACCTTTTATTTCGTCACCTAAAATATAACAATAGATTAGTCATGGGAGTAATAATTAGTTTCAAACTATCGTTGGGAATTCCCTGATGGGATTGAAATAGAGGTATAAAGTTTCATTGTTTCTTTATCGGATTTGAAGAATGTCTTTATTTATTGTTATTGAACTTGAAAAGAAGTGAAAATAAATCTTATCTGTTTGGTTTTTGTTTGAGGATTAAAAGTGGGTAAATTTCAGTGAAAATATACGTCCAATATTGCTGTCTGTTCGTCATGGTGGAATTTAATGCGGTCATAAAACGTGTTTAAGTTTTGGTAGAAATTTTTGACTTAAACATGTCGAAACAAGTAACAACAAAGTATCATGATGAAAATAGAATTATTGAAATTGATCAAAATAAACCAATCGTTTAAATGTATATTGAAATTGTTTAGGTAAAAAAAACTGTATAACCTTATCAAAAAAAACCTCAAATTATGACTGCCCTTTTTTTTATTATTTTCCCTTTGATTGTTTATGTAAACCCGTTAATTACAGTAATACCAAATAAATGATCGGTTAATAAATTGGGAAATTCAGAACTGATAATGAGGTAATGTTTGTACTTGACGATAAGCAAATTGAACATTGCATACGTACCAATTAAAACGTAAAAATCATCTGATGAGCAGCAAAACCTGCCACGAATCCACACCAATTTCGTTGATCAAAAATCTTACGGTTAAGTAACGATCGGAACTTCACACATAGTCACACAGAAGGTTCCGAAATTAAAAAACGCGGTAAAGATATATGCTCAACGAGATATTCGCGGTTTTGTCCTCACGTTGAATTTTGTCCGAATGGTAACGGTCACATCTTCGCCAGCAACTCAGCACAACTTAGTTGATCCGATGAAAAAACACTTATTATGAGATTAAAAATTGAAAAACAACCGTTAGCAACAATTCAAAATGTTCAAAAGTTCAACGACATACAACACTTTGTATTGTTGACCGTCTGTTGTTCGCGTATGTATGCGTGCGTCGATGGCGATGCTCTCTGCTTTTATTATTGCAGCGCCATCTGTCCATGGAATTCCGGTGGGGGTAACACGGGGAACACTGACTGACTGGACTGACAAAACACATGCTCCAATATAAACACAAAATCCACAAAATATTACAATCAAATTTTTTGAAATATAATAAAAAGAATTAGACAAGTGCAATTTTAAGACAAGATGGGTAAGAAGGATAAAAAGAAAGGTAAATTAAGCGGGACCGAAAAAACTGCTATGAAAACCGAGAAGAAACTTTCGGCAAAACAGAAAAAGGAATTAGCGGCTCGTGGGGAGGTTAGTTTTATTGCAATATGAAATTGTTTAAATGTTTATAAACAAATAAGTTACTCTAAAAATTTACTCTTAAAAATTTAAATAAAAATAAAAAATAATTTTGTGATAAAATATTGAATATTTTATAAAAATATTAAAAATTATAATTCTCTTAAACATTTCAGGAAGACATTGAAAAAATTGTTGCTCAGATGGAAAAAGAAGAAGCTAGAAGACAACGAGTTGTTGAAGCAGTTGTCGCACAACCTTCGAGAAGGGTTAATTTTACTTTGTCTGCCAACCCTTTCAAAGACGAATTGATTATGCTTGGTGGAGAATTTCATGATGGACAAAAAGTAAGTTTTATTTTCAAATTGTTAATAAAATAATACATTTCATTTCATTCAAAATTTGTATGGTTCAGACTGTAGTTTACGGAGATCTCTTTTTCTACAACTTGATAAAAAAAGATTGGACAGTAATTAAGGCACCAGGAGCCCCGCCACCCAGATGTGGTCACCAGGCAGTAATGATCCCAGTAAAAAAGGGTGAATTATGGGTCTTCGGTGGCGAATACTCTAGTCCTTCAGAATCACAATTTTATCACTACCGAGATCTTTGGGTGTTCTCTTTGGAAGACAAAAAATGGGAAAAAGTCACGTAGGTCACCTCTAAATTCCGAATTAAGTTTTTAAATCAAATTGCCTCAATTGTGTTCAAATTAAACGCAAATTAATAATTTGACATTTTTGTATTTCAGAGCACCTGGAGGTCCTTCGGCTCGCAGTGGACACCGAATGGTATATCTAAAGAAACAATTGTTTATCTTCGGTGGATTCCACGACAACCTTCGAGATTGTAAATATTTCAACGATATTCACTGTTTTAACTTATCTACTCGAACTTGGACTAAATTGGAAATCGTAGGTATGAAATCAAATAACAATTACCAAACATAATTAACAAAAATGGAAATTCAATATTATTTTTATTTTAAATTTTCATAATTTTAGGAACCCCACCTGCTCCGCGTTCTGCATGTATAGTTTTGCCCACTCCAGAGGGAAAAATTCTAGTTTATGGTGGTTACAGCAAGGACAAAGTCAAGAAGGATGTTGACAAAGGCGTCGTTCATACCGACATGTTCTTATTCGCTCCAGACAGTATGATTATTTTCACCTACGAAATGTTTACCATCTAATGAACAACGTAACACAAATTTTTTCATTTCAGAAAATGATCAAACTGGTTTGAAATGGAAATGGAACCAAGTTAAACAATCTGGTGTAAAACCATCTCCTCGTTGCAGTATGTCGGCCGTTTTAGTACAACCAGGTTTGGCGTACATGTTCGGAGGTGTTTATGACGAAGAAGAAGACGAGGAAGACCTTCATGGAAACTTTTTCAATGATCTCATATCTTTAAATGTGTCAAAACATCAGTGGCACGAAGTCATTTTGAATGGAAAATCAAACAATGCTCCTCGAAGGAGAAGAAGGAAGGTCAAAGAGGATGGCAATGAAGGAGAGAGTGAAGAGGAAGAAGAGGATGAAGAGATGGATGCTACTCCTGCAGCCCCAACTGTTATCACGGACGAAGATGGCATTTTTACTGTAATTTTTTTCTTCTCTGTTTTTTTAAACTTTTAGAACGAGAATTTTAAATTGTGCTTTAATTGTTTTCAGGTGACCATGGGCCCTGCTCCTACCACAAGTACAACAGAAGATGGTACAACGACAACCGTAGCAAATGTTTTTACACCGTCCCCTAGGATTAATCCTGGGTTGGTGATGAAAAATAACATACTTTACATGTACGGAGGAATGATTGAAGTTGATGATAGACAGTTCACGTTGAGCGATTTCTACAGTTTAGGTAAAAAGCAAATACTTATTTATTAGTAATTGATAATTTTGCGATTTAAATCTTTTATGTTGGTTTTAAATATTTGCAGATACCAAAAAACTGGACGAATGGAACACAATCATAAAAGACGATTTATCAACACAAGTCTGGATCGATTCCAGTTCCAGTTCGGATGGTGAAGATGACGATGACGAGGAAAGTGATGAAGAAAGTGATGAAAAATCTGAAGCAGAGAAAATGGACATTGACGAGAAGTGAACTTGTGAAGTTGGTGCTCTGTAAAAAATTGTTCTGGCATTTAAAATGAAATACACGTTTTTATACTGAAAAATTATTTTATTTTTTGTACAAACTTTCAACAAATTTTTAAAAATAACAAATTTACACAAAATGATTAAAACTGAGGCAAATTTTTGAGCTCTTGTCCACAAGACTCGATTTGTTCAGCCAAGTGAATTTTATCGTCTTCGAGTTTCGTTGAAAGGTCAAGTTTTGATTTCTTTTTGACGAGACTCTCCAGTTTCTTCTCAACCCGAGAACGCTTTTTTGCTATCTTTGTTTTTACCTCTTCTAACTGTTTTGCATCCTGAAAAAAATATTTTTCAATTTATTTATTTCGTCTTGATGTTACATAAAAATTTTTCTATTAGTTAAAAAATATACCTCGATTTCCACGAAGACCTTGCAGCTGGAACTAACAGTGTCCCAAATGCAGTTCGCAGTCTTGATGAAATCTTTTGAATTTCTAATTTCTAAATTTGACGTTTTGCCAACGCTGTTTATCAAGTTGATATTAGCATTCATGAATTCTTCATGTTTGTCACTGTCAACGACAATATACACTGCAAAAAAAAAAAAAAATAAACGAATAGAAAAGGATTGCAAAATTTCTATTAAAACTAATTTTAAAAAATTCACCTTTGAATCCTGACTTGCTGCTAACATTTCCTGAAAGTTTTCTTATCACATCTATAGCTTTTATAACAATTGTCATGTTTTCCTCCAGATCTACGTTTCTGTACTTTTCAAACTGCAAATTAAAATATGTTAATAAAAATTGGAAATTTCAAAAGTCTTAGTACTTTTAAATAAGTTCGCAAAATTAAAAACATCACCTCGTGAGGTAAAGGATAAGGAGCCTGTGCAACAGATTCATATTTCTCAAAAACAGACAACTTTTCTGACAATCTCAAATAAAGATCATCGACTAGATAGGGCATGAACGGAGACAAAATTCGAAGGGACACTTCCAAACAGTGAGCTAACGTGTGACGGTGAGCTTCAACGATTTCTGGATTTTCCGTTTTGAACCCCGGTTTTGTACCTTCCTAAAAAACCACAATCAATCTACAGTCCAGTTTTCAATAAATTTCATAACAAAAAAATGTTCAAAATTGTTCTTACGACATAATAATCACAAAATTCGTAGTGAAGAAATTCTCTGATCGCAGTCACAGCTTTGTTCAACCTTCTCATCTTAAGACCCTCATTCACCTGTTGAACCATCAGAGACAATCGACTCAGAACCCACTCGTCAATGACGTTTAATTTCGTTGGTGTTTTAATCGGTTCATCGCTAGTCATGAGAACGGCATACCTACTAGCTTGCCAGATTTTGTTGCCGAAGAATTTGTTTACCTGACATTCAACATCACTAAAAGTTACCGTTCGACCTAGAAAACCGAAACAAAAATATTTGCAAACTGCCATTTTCAAATTAATTGTTGATTCAAAATATAAGTTATTTATAAATGCAAATTACCTTTAACATCATGAGATACGATAGTTAATCTAAGAGCATCAACGCCGCATTCGGGTATTCCTTTTGGAAACGCTTTTTTGTTCACTGCTAATGTTTCTGTCAAGTTGCTCTGCGACAATATGCCGTCATCGAAACTTTGTTTAGCTTGTTTGTTCAAATCCTAAAATAAGTATGTAATTTTTAAATGATTCACACAATTTTTTAGAAGATTTCAAGATTTTTTAAAAGTTCTATTTAAAGTTTTGAAGTACCTCAAAAGAAATCCCATTGATGACATTTTCTGGCAAGATTACGTTGCCAGAACTTTTTGACATCTTTTTTCCACGAGCACTGCAAAGAACTCCGTGTAATAATACCGACTGAAAAGGAAAATTGAATTTAAAAAATTTAGATTTGAATGATGAAACTTCAATTTATTTTCAAATTGTATTATTATTAATTACTTTGAAAGGTAGTTGTCCTGTTAGTTCTAGGCCTAGCATCACCATTCGTGCGACCCAGAAAAACAAAATGTCATGTCCAGTTTCCATCATTGAAAGGGGATAAAAGTTGTCAAGTTCAGGAGTCTAAAACAAAATAATAAAAAACTTTGTCTAATCAACAGCTTTGAGATAAGAAAGAAAATTTATGGAAATCGTGATTCTACGATTTCACCTTATCGGGCCAACCCATCGTTGAAAATGGAAGGATAGCAGATGAAAACCAAGTGTCAAGAACATCCTTGTCTTGTTCAATCTTAGGATTCTCCGCATTAAATTTGTCCAAACATAATTTACGAACTTCCTCTTCGTTTCTCCCGATTATCCATTTTGTATCGGAACCAATGGTGCATTTAAAAGCTGGTATCTGGTGTCCCCACCAGATTTGCCTTGACACACACCAGTCTCTGCAAAAAAATAATTTTTTAATCAAATAAATAAATTTTTCGGAATTATTATTAAGACAAGAATATTAATAAAAGAAGATGATAAACCACTAAATTTCTTATTTTTCAATTATTACCTCACATTTTCAAGCCACTCGAACCACAATTTTTCATGAATGTTAGGATCCAATTTCAAGGAACCGTTTCTGACAACCTCAACAGCTTTTTGAGCCATGTCTTTGCAGTCCACATACCACTGTTCTTTTAACAAAAATTCCACAACGTCTCCAGTCCTGGAGCAAAGTGGTACCGTCATTGGATGGTCTTTTGTATTTCGGAGTGCTCCTTTTTGAGCGAGTTCCTCCAGTATTTGGTGCCTCGCAAAGTATCTAGGCAAACCCTACATTTAATATTGCAATGTTTACTGTCAACAAAAACATTTAAAAAACTCATGTACCGCGTATGATCCAGCTTCCGAAGTCATCTTTCCATTTTCGTCAATGATACTGATCAGTTTTAGATTGTGCTTTTTAGCAACGTTGTAGTCGAAGTGGTCATGGGCTGGAGTTATTTTTACTGCACCTAAAAAGAGGAAGTTTTTTTATTATTTTTAAAATGGAAAATCATATTTCGAAAAAATATAAAAATTATTTTCTTTATGTTTACCTGTTCCAAAATCTATTTTCACGCCCTCATCAGCCACAATTGGCATGGATCTACCAGAAATCGGATTTTCAACCAACTGACCTATCAGTTTACTATATCTATCATCATTCGGATGAACTGCGATCGCAACATCGCCACAAATTGTTTCTGGTCTTGTAGTAGATACAATTATCTTCTCATCTAAAAACAAAACAAACTTGAAAATTCTTTCAGAATCGTAAAATAGCAAATACGAAACAAATTTTTACCAGAATTTAAAAGACTGTAAGCGACGTCATGTATTTGCCCAAAAGTGATTTTTCTCTTGTACCCGGGTAGTTCGAGATTAACCTTCTCTTCGATTTCTTTGTATTCAACTTCTATATCAGAAAGGGCACTACCCAAAGTTGGCGACCAATTGATCAACCTTTTGTCTCTGTACAAAAGTTTCTTTTCGTCTAGTTTCAAAAATGCTTCTATTACTGCTCTGTTGTGAGACTGGAAATTAAATTTTTCATCAGATTTAAAATTCAATAAGAATAAAATAAAAACGAACAATCTGAAAAGTTATTAACTTGACTCATTGTGAAAAATTCCTTGGACCAATCCAACGTAGTTCCCAATTGTTTCAGTTGTGCTTTTATAACTGAACTTTTATCCTCTTTCCAATCCCATACAACTTTCATAAAATCTTCCTTTGATAAATCATTTTTGGTGATATTTTTTGTTTTTCCGAGATGTTTTTCTACCACAGCTTGAGTGGCAATTCCTGCATGATCAAATCCAGGGATCCAAAGCACCGGTATATTTTGCATTCTGTGCCTAGTTGAATTTTACAATGTTAAAAATTTTTAAAACAGAAAAAATAATGGATAAAATTAGAAAATTGTGTCACCATCTTGCCATAACATCTTGAATAGTAGCTGTCAAAGCATGACCAAGATGTAAAGTTCCAGTAACATTTGGAGGTGGCAAAATCATAGAAAAAGTTTCTTTCGCCTTCGTGGACGGATTGAAATAATTATTTTTCTCCCAAATTTCATTTTTCTTACGCTCAACTTCTTTTGGATTATACCCTAACGGGAAATCTGCAACCAACAATTAAAATAATCAAAACAAAACACTTCAATTAAGAGTCAGAAAAAGGGTTTGTAACAAAATAAACAAACATAACAATGCCGTGATTTTTAAATTAACAAAAGGGTACCTTCCAGGCGATGATTATAATAAATCCCCCGACTCTGGACAAACAATCTTAAGTGATAGGCACCTCTTTGTTTAATGTAAACATTCATGACTCCATCAAAAATCCGGCCTTTAATTTCTACCCAAACAATTTATAACCTAAAAAGTTCAGTTTGTAAACACCGCATAGATTTCTTCTGTCACTCTTTATTTCGTTTCTCTGTCTGGTTTTAATCAAAGAAAATCATAACGAAACGTTCTGCAGCCGGGTTCACAGCGTGTGGGAAAACTCGCGGGCGGGGGCGGAAAGGGTGGGCAAAAGCGGGAGAGTTGGATGGCGCGTGCCAACGTCGAAGGTTGTGATTGGTCGAGTGGTCTCCCGCGCTCGTCGGCGCGTTTGTTTCCCGCCAAGCTGGCAAAGATGGCAGTGCGCTGATGTTTTTCCCGCCAAGGCGCTGTGAGTCTCGTATGGCGGAGATCGACGGGCCGCGCCGCTGAACAAGTTTTTCGCTTTTGCCGTTGGCTTTTGTTGTTTATCGGCCGCGAAAATGGGACAATCGGACAACAATGAGGACTCGACGTACAGTCGTCACCAGGACCTTTGTCAAAAGCTCAACATGGACGCGATCTCGGCCTCCGACGCTTGGAAGTCCTACCAGTCAATCCGACAGAATTACATTCTCGAGGTAACAACAACTATTTCACGTCAAAACAAAACTCTACGCCGAAGAAACGAAACGAAAACCCAATCCGGCGTTGTTTATTTCATCTTCTTTGTCATTTGTTAATATTTTCTCTCGCTTTCTGGAAAGTTTGGGCGACCTTTTGACGCGGTTTCTGGAGCGGTTTCGGACCTCAAAATGAGGCAGGTACATCGGTCACGGAGCTCAGAAGGTGCTCCCGAACATGAACTGGGTTTGGATGTCACCAGGCGAGTTCAAGCGCCTCGGATCCGACGCTCGTTTGAATTTTTGCCGCCCGGATTGGCGCTTTGTTTTGGTTTTATCGTCAAGTTTTTATTTTGATTGCCAGCGGGGGCGCATCGGCTATCAATCCTAACTCGTTTTGTTTTTTACCTTCGAACTGGTTGCTGACGCATTTTTGACATACGTTAGCACATATCGCGCGAGTTCTTGTTTCCAAGTAGTTTCCAAGGCGCGGATTGGGCTATTTTTATTATAAGGGGAGGTAGTTTTTATTGGGCCTTTAAGTGGCTTTTGAACGCCTTTATCTGTTGATTTTTGTTGGCTTATATTTGGGCGTAGTTTTGTCGGTACTTTTTATGTTTGTTTTTGTTTAGAATTTGAGGTTAGTTTTTAGGTGTGAAATTAACATAATTATGTAATGTGTTTTGAAAAATAGTCCTTTTTGAAGTCTATTTGTGGATATATATTTTTTTACTGTATCATTTTTTCAGTAAATAGTCAAATATGTTGCTCCGATTCTTGAAATTCTAATTTTTGTATTCTAATTATCTAATTTAATGTTTAGCATATAAATGGGAAGTTAAAAATAAATGTATTGTTTTCAAATTAACACACATAAGCACTTTTTCTCTCTTCTGTGCTCGCTGCAGTTTTTTATGTGTTTATTGCCTTTTTTGACGAGTCATTTCCAGACAATAATTGTTTGAGGAAGTCAGAAAGTAAATTGTTCAAAAACACTGAAAAATTCAAAAAAACCTTACAATTTTGTAAGAAAAAACATCTTATAACGTTCATTTCCTTGAAAAAAATGCAAGTTAAATTACTAGTTTCACGATGGTAATGAAGAAGCAACAAATAAAACAATAAAAAAATTGAAATTTGTAATTCTAAAAACTGCTACGAAGCTTATTAAAAACCAATAACGTTTTAGGTTTTAAACTCGTTCATCCTACAATGTAAATTTTGTAATTGGTTGAGATGGACGGTTAACCACATAATTGATTCCCAAAATGGTCTGAGGCATAACAACTTAAGTCTTGCACGATATAGAAAGAGGGATAAAAAACTGTGCACAGATGGGCTCTGATTTTTACATCACACCTGCCCTTTTTTCTTTTTTCTTCCTCATATGATTTCTGATAAAAATGACTTTTAAATTATTCTTTTAAATTAGCAAACAAAACACCAGAATTTCAACTATATTTCATGAACATCAATGTAAAACAGAAAAAAAAATAATTAAGACTAAAGTAACAAAAATGAAATTGACTTTTTAGGGCGACCAGTTACAATGGATCGGCTGTGCGCTTTTTGTGGCTTGTCGAAAAGTCACGACCCCAACAGTGGGCAAATCCGGAACGAACGTGGAGGGCAACTGCGTCTCGCTGACCCGACTGCTGAAGCTCTGCAGCCTGCCCCTGATTGAGTTCTTTACAAAGAGCCGCTTCTGGGCTGACATGGCCCACATGCCCCAGGAATTCCGCACCAAAATCGATAAGATCGAGCGTAACTTTGCAGTATCGATGGTGATATTCCAGAAGTATCAGCGCATGTTTGTCGACATATTCAAAAGTCCGCACGAAGACGCGGGCAAGCCGGTGAGATCTAGGAGGCACCGCGCGACGCCTTGCACCAGCAACAGACTCTTTGAATTCTGCTGGACTCTGTTCATCTGTATCAAAAGCGCGATCCCAGATATCGCTGATGACCTAGTGAACTCTTACCATTTACTTTTGGTATGCTGCGATCTCATGTACAGCAATGTGTTGCTGTCCAATCGTAAAGATCTGCTTAATCCGAAATTTGCTGGTAAAATATCATGGTTTTTCTTTTAATTAAGGTAGTTTGACAGTAAAACAATTTGAGTCAGTAATTTCTGTAATCAGAGAGACTAAGTTGTGCATACAATTTTTTTATGTGATCCATCCATTTTTGAGTTAATAATATGAGAATTTATTTCTGATGTTTTCTGCTTTGCTTTCAATTTTCAAAAAAATGCTTGTCAGAATTGGTCATTGAACTGACACAGTATAAGAAAAAAAGATGATTAATTGCAGAAAAAAATTGAAATTCGACCTATTCATTATCGCGAAGTCATCACTTTAATATCAAAATTTGTGAGAATAAATGTTCAATAAAATCATAAGAGTGAACAAAGCATAGCATATTTTTGAACAAGTTTTTTTGAAATTGCTTCTACCAAACTACCTAAATTGTTATCCGATTGAAAAATGATTTAAAATTGGTCTGATTTGATTTTCAGGACTGCCTGCAAATTTCGACAGTGACGATTACACGCCCCCTGATAATGCGAACTGCATCTTGGATATACTCTGCGATAACCACGAAGGCATCTGTGTGGATGCGAGGAGCATCAAGGAGTACTCCTTGAGGGAGCACCTGAACAGACTTTTCAGCGACAGGGACTTGAGGGGCGACTCGTCCAACTTTTCCGGGATCCTCGACCCGATGAATTTTGACGGCAATTTGAAAGCTATCAGCAAATTGTATGAGCAGTACGTGCTCAACTCGGGAGACTTCGACGAAAGAATATTTTTAGGTAAAAAACAAACTTGTATAATCTCAATTATTCTTCTTACCTGCTCATTTGCCCCCTTACTTTTATTTTTGCTTTTGAGATGACAATTCACCTGGAAACAGTTGAAAACTTTTTTGGTTGGTTTCTGTCACTTGTTTTTCTGCTCCTCTCCTTTCAATTGTTAGTTTCTTTCTTACTTTAATGCATTTCTTTGTTTTCTGGCTTATCATCAACCTTGTCAACTTTGTTGCTGTTGTGCATGATTGCAGTTGGTACAAAACGTGTAGTACAAATGATTCAATCAGCATTTGAAATGAAGAAAAAATTGATAAGCCGGTTGACTAATCATTCGGAACGAGGTGGGAAAACATTCAAATTCATTTTTGTTTTATTTTTTTAAACTTACTGTTTCTTAAAAATTCAACTTAAAAATGCTGAAAAAACATACTTTGTAATTACTTGTTTGAATCTTGTGCACTTGCATATATATGTGATATGACGGGCAGTAGCGCTTGCATTCGAAAGCTTTCTCACATAACCTAATGATAACGGTAATGACTGTCGAATGCAACGAAAAAACTGTTTTATAGAAAATCCTCATCGGGAAAATTTGTGAATTTTGAAATAGGCGATGGTTATTAACTTTGAGTTTCGAATTTTCAATTGTTTGTAGGGGCTGACGCGACAGAAAATATTGGATTGTCGAATATGGTCAACGTTAATGAGTTACTGGACCAGTTGAAAAATGACAAGTATAAGGGGGTAAGTTATCGATCTAAAAAGGACGAGTAAATTTCATCACAATTTAAAGTTCCAATCAACATTTTATTTCGAACAATAAGAATATGTTAACATTAGATTGAACAAAAGTTAGATCTGTAAAATTTCAAATTACAAAAATTATTTTTAGAATTTGGCTCCTCCGACACCGCTAACCGGACGCAGATACCTAAGCTCGAAAGAAAACTGCAGCATAGCGCCAGTTTCGGACGCAACTCAGAACGTGATTCAGTTGCAAAATCTTATTGGCTGTCAAGCCCAGCCCTCGGATGGATTACAGACACTTTTGAACGATGTCACTGATAAGATCAGGAACCAATTTGAGAAAACAGTCAAAGAGTGCGGTGACCTTTTCTATGCCAAGTACACTCACAATGTCGACGACGCCGACGCCTCCAAATTGGACTTCGGCAAGAAACGTTTGCTCATGGGACAATCGCTTTTTTACAAACTGCTTGAG
Source organism: Telenomus remus (assembly GCA_020615435.1). Lineage (NCBI taxonomy): Eukaryota > Metazoa > Arthropoda > Insecta > Hymenoptera > Scelionidae > Telenomus > Telenomus remus. Next base: position 8,306,080 of record CM036339.1, on the reverse strand, counting down.
ATGATTTTGAACGATGAGAAGAGGAAAAATCCCAACATTGATTTCTCGGTTTGTAAAACTTTTTATTTCAAGAATTACAAAAAGATCTTAAAAAATTCTGTATTAACCAAAAGTTATATTTTAATTATAGGATTTGTTAGCAAACAACATTTTCATTCCTTGTTTGTTTGCCTGCTGCTTGGAGATAGTGATGTTTTCTTACCAAAACGAAGACAAGAAGTTTCCCTGGATCTTGAAAGCGCTCAATCTCGAGGCTTATAATTATTACAAAGTCATCGAACCGATCGTTCGAGTGGCCTATGAAAAGATGACCAGGAACACAGTCAAGTACTTGAATAGCGTTGAGGAAAGTATTTTGGAATCAATGGCCTGGAAGAGAGATAGTCCCCTTTGGTCTGCTATCGAAAACATGATTGAAAGTGTTCCTAGCTATGAGGAAGTTTCTCTCCCTGGCACTTTAGACGCCGTGGATCGTAACACTCCTGGAAAACCGCAACTCAGAAAACTAGCTTTAGATCGTGGAGCACACCATGATGTTCAACAGAGCCCCATTTCATCCGTTTCAGAAAGGTATGAGACAATTCCTCTTAATCCTGGATCTGATTTGTTGCTTATTTTTATAAAAACGATGTTTTCATTTTTGACTATTTTTGTCTCTAAATTATTTTACAATGATTATTTTTAAAAGTTGCTCTTTTAATTTAATTTTCTTTTCTCCCAGTATTGGTTTTGTTTTGGCCACATTATAATTTTGTTTCGCTTATGCTTTGTTTTTCGTTAGATTTCAATCCCCGATAAACACTCAGGGCACGGCAAAGAAACGTTTGTTCACTGACGCGAAGCTGAGCACCGGCGCCAGTCAGAGTGTTTTGAAGGTGACAAGCGGATCGCAAAGTCTGCTCTCCCGACAGGCTAACAGTCAATCTGATGCCAACAGGAAAGACTCGCCAACGACAAGTTCCGTCCAGATGGCAACCAGCACACCCATGCCCACTTCCAACTCCGTAGTGCCAAAACCCCGACGAACCGGTTCCGTTTCGCTGTTTTTCCGCAAGTTCTACAATCTCGCAGTGTACCGTATGCGCGACCTCTGTTGCTCGCTGAAGATCAACGATCTCGACCTGGAGAAAAAGATCTGGACCACCTTTGAGTACACCATCAAAGAGCAAACTTCGCTGATGAAGGACAGACATCTCGACCAACTGCTCATGTGTGCCATCTACGTCGTTTGCAAAATTGCAAAAATTGAAAATAATTCCTTCACGGAGATTATGCAACATTATAAAAAACAGCCACAGGCGGACTCACAGATCTACCGGTCGGTTCTGATCCGCAGAATTGAGAACAGTGAAGAGCGACAAAACGAGAGTAACGAAAATGATTCGGACAGCAGAGCCACTGTGGAACGGGAGAACGTTCCTATGACGCCGAATAACATGGCTGGCACATCGCACGGTTTCGATTCTGAAATCAGGGGCGACTTGATCAAATTTTATAATTCAATTTACGTCCCAGCGGTGAAGGATTGTACCAACAGACTGGTCACTAGAGGAACAGCGACGAGCCTCACGTTGAGCCCCTTGCCTAAGGGAAAATCTTCGACTAGTTCTCCCGTTAGGAGAGTTACAAACTGTGTCATGACTCGAACCCTTGATTCTGGAGCAATTGTTGCCTCGCCTGCGCCTAAACTGGTTTATTGTTTTAGCAGAAGCCCTGCAAAGGTAAATTTCAAAATTATTACAAATGTCGCTCCAACTTTTTGATCGTATGGAAAAAGAGTTTTTATTAATTGACATTTTGTTGGTTTTAGGATTTGGAAGAGATCAATAAGATGATGACAAAGGTGGACGCAAGGAAGTCTGTAAACAAGCGCCTGTTGGCGGACGACAACGACGTGGAAATGTCCGACGCTTCGCAATCTCCAAATAAAAAGACAGCGCCATTCGTTGCCCGAAAGTTAGAGAACATTATTGGCGACCGTCGCACGCAGAGCCAGTAATTTTGTGAGGAATTTTGATACGGATATTGATAAATAATTAATTCGCATTAGGGAGCTCACTATCGGCTTTTGCAGTTTTATAAAACAGTACCAATCGGGGACCCTTGTTTGAATGCACACGTCTTCATAACTTTAAACTTGTGCTCAAAATTATTCTCAATTAACTACTCCTTGTTTAATTTTTGATCGCGATTAATTTTACTCTTTTCTTCTTCTTTTTTATTGTACTTTATTCTGTTCTCCGAAATTGCTGTCGAATGAAAAACAAAAAAAGACAAAGTAACAGCCTCGCAATTTCCGATCCATTTTGTTTGCAATATTTCACGGTTTTTCAATAGTGCGTGTAACGAGCGACACTTCTTGACTTATTCTTTTGACCAAGGAAAGATCATTTTGTTTATTTTTTTTTCTTTAATTTTTGTGGTTCTTTAACATTTGTATGAAAAAGTGTAAAACTGTTGTTTTTAGTTTAATTTCACTAAAAGTTTAATTTTGATTTGTGCCTTTTATTAATGAAATACTCTATACTTTGATGTTTGAAAATGTGATTGTTGATATCAGTGGAAGTATAAATAATGTAATGAATTAATAATGTAATTTGGCATTGTGTGAAAAGAAAAGCTCGAGTACGCGTACTGATGACGAAGTGAAAAAAAAGAAAATGAAACTTGTAAAAAGTATTTAGCATAAACAAAGATAAATATTATATTTATGAAAACAAATATATATTATATATAAAAGATGCATACATATAAAATATATATGTTCTTAACAAAATAAAAATGTTGAACAATTCTGATCTTGACCGATGAAATTTCATTCAAGGAATTCAAACATCCTTTTTATTTGATTTCACATGTTAATGAATTTCGGCTCTGAAAAAAAAGTCATCAGAATCGTTTGACTGCTATTTCAACTGACACAATTATTTAGTCATTTTACTTCGACTTTTACAGTATATTTTCAGGTATCCCATGTCACACAAAGATTTTTTTTTTAATTCAAATCATTTTAATGGATTCAGTTTATTGTAAATATTAAGCTTAGGAGATCAATCGTTTGATAAGTCAGAAAAGATTGAAAGAATCAATACAAATAATTTACAATTACTATCAGTCCCTCGCAATTACTATGATTTAAAGAATAAAATTATTATTCAACTTTTTAATTCTGTTTTTATTTTGCATATTCGTTTTACATTATTTTGCGAGCATTTATGCTTGGTTCCTATTTTGTTTAAACTAAATTTGTGTTGATAGTGATACCAAAAAATACCTAATTTTTGTTTGACTAACAGTTTCTCTAACAAATTGATGTATATTATTAAAAATATAAAGAAAATCACGACTGCTGAGAGCAAAATCGAATGAAATAAAAACGAAAAAACTGAGATGAAATTTCTAAATTGTAAAAATCGACGCGCTGCGAATGCTCAAATCGACGATTTCTCATATCACCCTGTCAAATTGTCTCATCACAATGAAATTGAACGTTGAAAAGCGCTATTCAAATATTACCTTTACGAGAGTATTTTAATCTTTCTCTCATTTCTCTCTCTTATTCTTGTTTGATTTGAGAAGAATCAAAAGTTTGTATCAATTTCACATCACAAAACTTGGTATAGATTAAGATTAATTTAAGAAACGCGATTTGAAATGTAGTAGCAACAATTTGTTTGATATTACAAAAAAAAAATGAATGATGATATTAAACTGCTTCGGTTCGGTACGTGAGTTCGGTATAGGAAATCTAAATACGGTAATATTTGAAAGTGTGTTACTGTTTAATTCGCTTCGTGTGATAATTAAATACTAAGGAAGTTCAAACGTCAGAAATGACGACTGAACGTCTTTAAAAACTAAAGATAAAAAAGTGGTAAGGCAAAGAAAGGGAATAGAAAATGTTGTAATACGGATGAAAAGAGACGAGAGAAAAGTATATGTTACTGAAATACTGTTAGAATTTAGCTTAGGCGAATTAGTCCTACGATTAGGTTGAAAATGATTGTTTAATTTATGATGTGTAACGTAAGGATTTGTAATGTTTCTTTTTCTGAATAGAAAAGACTCGTCCTGCGTGCGAAACGTCTTTCGATGTGCTGTGAAAGTGGGAAAGACACAAGATTAAAAAGAAACAAAAGAGGCCACTCAAAATTGATTTTCTTGTAAGTCTGCAAGATACCAATTGGACTAACAATTTGATCTCACGATGTTTCAACTTTCAATTGTTATCACTCATTTTCTCGGCTAATTTTAATATTTGTGTTTCCCTTGGCGTTTAGAGTGACTTTGAAAATGAGGAATCGCGGCGGATTTTGCAAACACTGATTAGAAAATGATGACGGCAAAGATATGACTGTTCTCAGCCGAAAAAATTGCGCGATCTGTCGTTACGAATTAGTGACAAATTATGTTTATGATTTGCGTGAATTGCTTTAAACGCGCGTGATAATTGTTATATTTGTAATTCGTGTAGCTTTTATTATTTTAATACTATTAGTCTGTATATAACATTTTAATCGAGATATTAATTTAGAAATAAACAAAAGTACATCATACTATCTCCCACTCATTTCTCCTCAGATTTTTCCAACAAATCTTTTTATTCTATTCGTTTCTTTCTTCAAGTTCAGTTATCCAGCTGGCAGAGAAGAGCCAGTCCTCGTTTGATCCAGTGATTGGTCCGTACTTCAGTTTCTAATAGAATCGACAGGATGTAGTTTGTCGAATGTCCAGTGGTTTTGAGAGTGCCAAAACGTTCAGAAGTTATGTACACGGGGCACTCGTATCTACCCCTTATTTCCTTTTTAGAAGCTTCGCAGGGTTTGAACCAGATCAAAGGCATGGCGTCCCAAAGCACCTTGGGAATGCTTTCAGCCAGCGTCATTTTGTTCAAATCCCATCTTGCACCCGCAAGAAAGAGACCGTAGGCATAAATTCCGTCCTCTGGAGGAACATCTAATTGAAACTTGTTTAGAATCTGGAAGATTAAAATTTGACAGTGTTTTATTTCGAGATGCTTTGTTTATTCTGGTTTACTACTGCTACAAATTTGAATGTTGTAATTTAGCATAAATTATCATTCTTACTTCAAATTCAAAATCGATTTTGTCAATGGAAATCTTGTACTTTCTGGCAAAATTTTGTGTCGCACCGGTTAAGAAGCCGTGAATGAATGAGAAACCAGAGATCCAAAATGTGGGAGGTTTGCCATCCTCGTACCACTTTTGGAAAAATCTTAATCGATTCACGAAGTCTACAATGAAACTTGAAAGGGGTTTCACACTTGGGTAGGCACTTGCTTTTACCCAGGATGGTGGAATTTTGTTGTTGAAGAGGTAAGTACAAACTACCTGCAATTTTGTTTTGCGAAAAAAATAAAGTTAAATGTTTTTTAATGTAAGTAAGTTTGAATGTTAAATGTATTTTTCATTGAATTTCATTGAATTTTTATGTTATCAAAAATACGTATAACATTTATAATCAAACCGCATGAAAAATCATACACTTGAACCAGCCGCCATTTTGAGCGACCGCTAATGCGCATGCGTGGGTGATCAGTTTTGTAATAAAAATTAAAGCGTAATAAATGAAATTTTACATATTTGAATATGTAAACATGATTTAACGATTTTTTCATTAATTTTCATCATATTAAACTTCTTAACAAGAGTAAGTTTTGTCAGATATTAATTTGGCGGTAAAACTGCAACGGCTGTCCAGTTTCCAAGATGGCGCCGAGTTGGCAAGATGGCGGACGTTACGGTCGAACGGTTGCTGCCTCCCTCTACAGCATCGCGCGCGTTATATGTTGTAATTTTAAGTCTTCCAAACGATTCAAACGTGTATATTACGAATCGCGGAAAATTAAAAAACAAGATTTGAAAAGTAAAAAGTGAATTGTGAATGAAGACAAGAGTGAAAAGTGATTGTGAAGTGCGCGACAAAGATGAAAGCCGGTTTTGCAGCCAAGGGGTCAGTGGGCATTTTACATTTTGAAAAAGTGAAAAACGAGTGGTGAAAAGTGATAAGTGAATTGTGAAAACGTGAAAAGTGGGTTGTGAAAAGTGAATTGTGAATGAAGACAATTATGGAAAGTGATCGTGAAGTGATGGGAGCTGGTCTCGCGCCAAGGGGTCGATGCAGAAAAATCAGACTAACAACGCGGATCGCCGAGTTGAATCATCGAAAAGTGAGTGTTTTAAAACACTAAAATGATAAACAAAAACAACAATTGACTTGACAATCGCGGTTTACTATTTTAATTTGATTGTGACCATTTTGTTGCAATAATTCTCAACGTTGCAAAAATAGTGTTCGTGGTTTCAAATTTCAAAGAGTGAGATAAGACGATGTACAACAAAGACGTAAAAACAAGATGCAAATTTACTTGTTTGATGAAATCTCACATAACAAACACAATAAACATAAATGTAAACAAAAACATCAACATCAGTTACATGCTGAAATATGCCCTGTGAACTTAAAACATGTCCATATAAATTTAAAGTTATCAAATTTTAAGATGAAAACAAAACAATATTTTTTATTTTTTCATAAATATTGTTAGAATTTTATGTTGCGATTTTTCTCAAAATTGCAAAAATAGTGTTGGTGTTCTCAAATTTCAAGATGTTTTAGAAAATGAAGAATAAAAAGGTAAGTAAAACAGATTCGTTATCTAAATACATACCACAAAAATAAATTCAAAAGTAAACAAAATTCAAAATAAATTTTCAAAATGTAAACAAAACTCATGACATACTTCAAGATCTGGTGTCATCACAATCAACCCCTGCACGGCTTTTTCTAACAACGTCAGACTGTGTTTCATTTCTTCCAGCAAGGTGTTGAAACGTTCCATCTCTTGTAACAGGACAGTATTCATGGACTCAGAGTACGAAACAGGGTACTTTCCTTGCACCGTTTCAATGTCAAACAAATTGGGCAGCATGTTGTAGATACTGTCTTTCATCTGGAGAAGAATTTCGTCCTGTTTTGACGTGTCTCCCACTTGGGTTGTGCCTTGTATTTTCAACATCGAGTCAAAGAATTCCTTCGATACGTCTAAATCTCGACTGATTCCAGCGTTCATGTGAAAACCAAAAACTTCAGGTGGCTGAGTCAGAGGTATGCCCATAATTTGATTCAAATAATTTTCATATTTGAACCTGAAAAAGATACATTTTAAGAGTTTCAATTTTCAATTCAACTTTTTTAAATTTGCAGCCTTTCAAATGAGACTTTCTACTTTTTAGGTAAAGCATATTCTGGTCCAACATCAGAAAAGGAATAATTGACATTTTTGATGACATCCGGATTGTAAAAGTCTTCAAGAATCGTGATTAAACATCGACGATCTCTATCATCAGTAACTCTACCTCCATAGTTACATTCTCCAGTCAGGTAAGTTATTGCTTTGAAGGGTACTTCATCATAATCATTAATGAAAATTTGCAATTGCTGAACTGATATTTGGAAATCAGATTCGTTGAATCCTACAAAAAGGATACAATCAAAAATTGGCTTTTTATAACATACAAATTATAAACAAATCATATCGTAGAGTCAATTAAAAAATACCATATCTTATGTTCCATCCCTGCGGTCCGTAATTTCTTCTTTCTTGAACTACAGCATGGAAGAAACATAAACCATACAGTAACTTCGTAAACTCCTTATGTTTTCCTGGACAACCAGAAAAAAATTCGGGATCTTTTACTGGTTCAGATGTGTATGTCCTAAACAAAAAAATTGTTCAATATAAACTTCTTATACATTTTTAACGTTTAATTGCTGTAAATTTAATTACTGTAACAAATTTTGCTTCAGTCCAGTAGGTGGTTCGTTAGTCATTTTAACTCCGTTTTGTAAAATTGTTATAGGAAATTTCGCAGACGGATAACTAGTTAACCACAATCTGAAATCCGTCGCAGTGTTACTGAGGTCGAACTGTTCATACAACTTTTCCAAAGCTGGCATCCAAGAAACAGCCAAATGACAATTCTGCAAACAGACCCAGGATCCTTCCATCCTGGCTCTTTCTATCAACTTTTCTGCAATCGGTCCTTGGCCTTGTCCAAGAGACGTGGAATAAAATTTGTTTTGAAAATTCATGTGCTCTGCGAATTTCGTCAATGAGCTCATCGGATCTGAGCCTGGAGATAAAACGAATACTAAAGGAATCATGCTGTTTGAATCTCTATAAGATTCTGCCAAGTTAAATGATGGTGGAGTTACGAATTTCGTTTCCATTCCTTTTTCTACGAATTGCATCATCTAAAATAAACATGTTTTTTATCGAATTAAAAATTAAAAATTCAGATTTGTTCAATTTACTTAGTATCGGATTTTCAATTTTTTTACTTTAACAATAATTTTGTCAGGTCTTATCATTCTCATCACAATAAGTTTCTGAAAGCTTGTAAGCTTTGTTTCCCAAGGTTCAGGTAGAGATAAATTTTGAGGTTCGAGAGCATCATAGAAACTCTTCCACTCTCTGAGATTCTTACTGAAACTGTTAGCAAAACCTGCAAAATATGAAAGGTTTGCATCAGCCCTAAAGATCTCATTCCAAGATTTGTCGGGCAGCCAGTCAGGTGCAGGATTTTTCGGTGCCCTTCCAATTGCGAGTCCTCCGGTTATGAAAAACGTGAGTTGTTCTTGTGTTATCACTTCGTTCGTTAACAGAATCGTGCAGTACAAGAAGAACGAATACAAAACCTGAAACAAAAGAAAAACAATTTCCACAATTTTTATCTCAAAAGTTTGACTTTTTTGCTTCTTCAAGTTTACCTTATCTTTTTCAAACAACGAGCGACAAACATTTTTGTATAAATTATAGTTAAAAGTATCCCTCAAGAACTGCAGTCTCTTTTGCAAGATCCTGCTCCGGTTTGCTTGTTCAATTGAGATGATGTATAAATTAATAAACCAGGTTAGAGAAAACTGGTACATAGGATCAATGTTCGGCAGGTCCGTCAGAGTGTAATACAGAGCAGAGCTGTGTTTAGCGATAGGCGCGTAACTCAGTCTGAAAGTTTCAATGCGAGCTTCAGTGATCTTCGAAGCTTTCTGCTTCCTCATGATATCGGTCGACAGGATTTTCGAAGAGTCCAAAATCTCAATAGCTTCCTCGTCGTCCAGGATCGTGTCTCCAGAAACCGCCAGGGTTCTCAGGATATCATCCTCCACGTTCTTCAGAGCCTTTTTGTTCGAAGCACTTTGGATTATCAGTTGCTCTCGCTCTTCTTTAAGGTCCGGTCTTTCCTTAGCTACCACTATGCCTAGAAGCTGGTCCTCTAACCCGTCTATGGTCAAAGCAAAGTTGATGAGAGTAACTTTGTTGAACACCTCGGGGAGGTAGTGGGGGTTGCGCAGTTTCGTTGTAATGTAGAGGCGGAACTTGAGATTATACTCGATGGTTTTTTCTCCTAGGGTGATGTACCAGGTGTAACCGTCCTTGTAGATGCTTTTCATCAAAATTGGATCTAGGGACACGTCTAGTTCCTCACCTACGTTTTCTATTAGAACTGGTTTACCTAAAATAAAATTTTTAGAGTACCATATTTTATGTATTTTAATTAACGAGAAAATGTTTATATTAAAATTTATAACTAAGTGTTCCAAAAGACAAATACCATTTTCTATACACTTTTCCAAAACTTCCATGTACTTTTTGTCGGAAAGTTTGACAACTTCTAAAGCTTTGGACTTTTCCATACTTCGTATCCATTTATTAGCTTGACTTTGAGGATCAATGAACAAACTCCAGCGTTTTGAGTTCTTCATAATGATTGCATTCTCGCTTGAGAAAGAATCGCTGGGCAAACTGTGAATGTTCCAAGAATTGATCTCGATTTCAGACCCAAGCACCGAGATGAAATCGAATTCGTCTGAGCAGGGGATGTTCAAATCCTTGACATATGTCTTCCATTTGAGGATGTTCTCAATTCTGTAATCTCTGGTAAAAGGTGCCAAATAGGCGATGACAGCACACGATACCAAAATGTCACCAGGCAATGACTCGTAGGCTTTTCCTAAAGTTGCTGCTGAATTTGTCCATCTGTTTTTCTCTCCGCCCAAACCGTTTATTAATTTTTCTGCCCTTGTTAGTTTGTTTTTACAATTATCAGCCTGAAATAAACAAAATCACATTATTTTTATCAAAAATATTCTTTTTTATAAATCATAAAAGTACCAAATTCTCAAGCTCAATTTTCTTCTTCAAAGTCTCAGCCAACTTCTCATTCAACTTGGCGAGTTTATCCTGAAGATTTTTCAAGATCTGCTGTTTCTCCCTCAGAACTGTCATGATTTTCTCGTAAGAAGCCTCGACAGCAGCCAGTTTGGCTTTTTTCGGTGCGACTTCCTTGGCAACTTTGTCATAGAGTACCATTGCTCGTACCCACTTACACAATCCTTTCGCAGCCTGCGACGCCTTGGCCACAACTTTTGGTACAAAATCTTTGTGTGTCAGATATGTTGTTTTGATTTCATGAATTATGTTGGGAGCTATGTTGTCTTTGTCATAGTCACGTAAGTGGTCGAGAAACTTCATGTCACTTAGCACTCTTAGACTGGATGCCCAGTAGTCCAGGACTATCTTTCCTGTTCGTGGATCAGTTACTCTGGCCGGAGGCATAGAAAACATGACGCAAACAGCAGCCATTACTAATTTGATACTTTCTGGAGGGTTTTTCATCGATTTTACTAATGTTATGTCGGATGGTTTTATGGTGTTTAGAGCAGCTGAGAAAATAGAAACAAATTGTTAAAATGAATTTGTATGCAGGTAAGAAAAATGGTACGTTTTGGTACCTAAGGCATCTTCCAGGATAGGTAAAGCTTCAGCTAAATCAGCCTCGCATTCAGCTTTCAGAGCTCCAGCAATTTCAGCTTGTTTGTTAGCTTCATCTTCGTCTTTTTTGACCAACAGCGTAGCTTCCTTTACTGTTTTGTTTTCTCTCTCTATCTGCTGCATAGTTTGACTAGCTAAATTTGCTGATCTTTCCAACTGAGGTCTTAAGGATGTCAGGACTATTTTCATCTTTGATATCTGCTCAGCTGCGTATTCTAGTTTGTCCAACCCATTCAGATAACGTTCTCTAAAATATTTCATTCAATTAATCAAATATCTGAATCAGTTCTAATTTTATTTATTCAATTTTTATTTACCGGGCTAATGTTAGTTCTTCTTGTTTCTCGCTCATCAAATCCCTAAAAGTACAAATCAAATCGAGAAAAGCTGCGGTTGTGATATAAGTTTTTCTGCCAGTAGTTTGGTGAAATCTCGTGCTGTTCTCCTTAGCACAAATGTGAAAATATTTGCACGCAGTTATCGCGTCACGTTTTATTGCCTCAGCCACGTTGATCTCGGTTGTAAACTGGACAGCTACTCGTTCCAGGGCGTCCTCTGGCCAGACTTCAAACCAATCGATAGTGCAGCAGTTTATTAAACTGGGATAATTACGAAGTCTAAAAACCCAATTAGAAAACCAGTCAAAACCATTTTACAAATCCAAGTGACAATTTCATAATTTACCTTCCCTTACCTGACTCTAAAGGAATCTCCCACAGGACTAAAACACAACATGATCCTCAGATTTTCCTTGCACCGATTAACAAAGTACGCAAGAACCGCCAGAATTGAGACGTCCAAGTTTCTCTGACCACCCTGAGCATCCAACCTAACCATCTCGACGATCATCTGCTTCTCCTCAACATTGAACAAGTTTGGAACTTGTCCACTGCTCAGCAAACTATCGACGTCTTCAAGAAAAGTTTCATCTTTGATCTGGCTCTCAGTGAAGAGAAAAACCAAATTTTTTCCAGTGCCTCCAGAATTGATAAGCACTTTCTTGATATCCTCCCTCCACTCATTAAGTTCGTACGTACTTCCAATTTCTGGTTGGAAGATACCGTAATCCACCAAATGAGCCGCTAGCCTCGTCAACGACTGTCTTCCAGAACCTCCTACTCCGACCATCAACATACTCCCCGAAGGGATCACCAAGACCCTACAAATCCTCGCTAGGTGAATCAGTGCGTAACGGAACAGAACGATATTCATCTTATTTTTGTGCGTTAGATTGTATTCCTCCAAGTACTCAATTGAGACCTTCTCAAACTTCTCCATCGATGTGATCTCTTCATACATTCTGTCCTCTTGGAGAGCATCAGCGTCCATGAATGCTCCGAAAATTAACGACTGAAGACTCTCCTGGTTCACTTCTCCTCCAAACTTGGGCAGGTTGTCAAAGGTGTGGTCAAAAGGTTCCTTGAAAACTGCCTGGCTGATCTCTTTGATCTGCTCGAACAGCCAGTTTCGATCCGTATCGTCTATCAATCTGTCTCCAAATACTCGCAGGATCTCGTGGGTCCAAAGTTTAACGAACGTCGTTTTAGATTCGACCGAATCTTTTTTTATCAACGAACACCCAGTGACTACCCTCGCAATGTCTCTGATATTGAACAAATAGTGCGACTTGATTGGAATTGGTCGGAGATCGCGAATCGCGTTCAAATAAACTTGAATGGTTGCGTTCACAATGTTGTTCACAGTAGGGAGAACGTCGTTAGCGAAGCCGTTCCTCTTCAACGAAACCATGGCGATGTTGGAGAAAATTCTCACCGTGCTTTCTTCAGTGAACTGACTGATACTAAACAGATTGAAGTGACGCAGAAAGCGTTTGTAGACCACCTGTCTACTGCCTCCTGGAGGTGCCATGGCGCACAGGAACATGGTGTTGCGAACCCAAAGTTTTTGCGGTTCTTTGAGGTCGTACCAGTGGTTATGGTCGAACAGCTGTCGCAGCAGCTCCAAAGGCGGCTGAGCACCGTAGATCTCCTTGGCTGGCATGTTGACATCGTCGATGAAAACCACACACGTCTCTCCGCCCATCGTCTCAAACTGTCCTCGACGTTTTTGGAACAGCTTCGACAGCACCAGTTCTTGGGTCTGAGCAGCAGTGGTTTTTGTCGTAAACGATACGAAATTCGGCAGGTAACTATTCTCGTCCAACTTTCGCATCAACAAGTCTTGGATGTAGAAGCTCTTGCCTGTACCACTTTCACCATACAGAAGAAACCGTTTCTTGTACTTGATGTGTCTGAGAAACATGCTCTGGTACTTGAGAGTCTCGACGGTTGGGATGACCATCTGGCCGATGCTCTGCGTCTCCACGATCTTCTCAGACCGAACGATGTCACCGTAGAATTTCCACGCACCTTTGCCCTTGAAGATGTAGAAGTTGTCATGCATCATTCCTTCACTTGGCATTGAGATCACGGAATCTGAAATTGCTTCTGGAACTGGGAATTCGCTGTTCTCGTTCCTCCAAAGTTGGTAGTGGAACTCGTCGAAATTCTGACGAGATTCCAGGTCCAAAGACCCTGCAGCTCCCCAGGTTAGAGCTATCATCAACGAGGCTTGGATCCAGGACGGAGAAAAGTCTTCGTAGTCTTCTGGGTAGGTTTCGATAGCCTCGTCCATGTGCATCTCGAAGATCTCCAACGTGGAAACCACTTGTTTGATCTGCCCAGCTGTGATCATCGTTCGACATTTTTTCCTGATGAACTCCAAACAAGGTTCTAAAATCCAGTCTAAAATCAGTTCCAGGTTTTCTTTATGGTCCGACCGCCAGCTGAATTTAGGATCCTCAATCCAGGACTTGACAAACGGTCGCCATCCCAAAATCTGCGGCTCTAGGTAGATCATCCCGCACCTGGAAACCGTGGCTGGTGAAGCCTGGAGGACGTCCATGGCCTCGAAGATCATGGACATCTCGTTGGTCATCTGGATGACCTCACCAGAGGTCAGACACAGTTTCTTGTTGTCGTCCAGAACTGTGTTCAGGTTCTCAATCCAGGCAGCGTCTATTGGACCGTCGAAGATGAGCCATTTTCTGTCCGCTGATTCGAGAGAACAGTAGGCTCTAAAGGCAACTGCACAGACACCGTCCTTCCACTCAGAAGAAACTGGATCGAACATCCCGTACAGCTGGCCCATAGTGATGGCCTTGGGGTTGAAGGTCTGGTACTCCGTAGCAGCTCCTAACGCGGATCCCCACTCCTTTAACAGTGTCAGCGAATCAGCTAGCGTGTGGAGGACTGTGGTTTTGCCTCCCAAAGGATCTCCGACTAACATAAACCCGTGACGGACTTTCATCATTTCGTAGGTCTGGATAATCTTTAAAATAAATCCGTCGGTTAGTTGAAGGTTGTTTCGTTCAACCACTTCCTGGACTGCTTGAAGAAGTTCACTGTAGTCAGTAGTCGGTAGTTCAACCCCGGGGAACAGATCGGAAACAATGCCCTCAAAAAGAGGAACGTCATAAGCCAGGAACTTTGGTAGATTCACGTCTATGATCGATCTCAACATTAGTATAGCTTCGTCCTCGTTAGGGAAATTGAACTTGAGATTTTGCGCAGCTGTCAGAACGCTCTTCACCGCTCTCATTCCGTAATCATAATGTTTCTGGGTCGACAGTTGCTCGGAACAGAGTTTGTAAGTTGTGACGATCTTCAGGGACAGAACTCGAGCAGTGCTGAAACCGGAGGAGTAGAGAAAGATCTCAGCTATCATTGCATAGTCTGGTACCATCATCGCTACCGTTCGGAAGAGGACTTTTAAGTTATCCGGCAGCTCGCTGCGACCAGCGTAGCCTGGATTCATTGTTATGCAGATGTAAACAGCTGGGTTCAGGGTCAGTTCGGTGCCTTCAAAGACGAACTTTTCCAAGTGACCTCGCACGGCGTTGATGATGCAGAGGATCTGCTGACCCACTACGGATAGCACTTCCAATTCTATCCTGTTGAACTCGTCGAAACAGGCCCATGCGCCGCAGGACGCCAGACCTTTGAAAAATTTACCCATGTTCTTGTAGTCCAAATCTTCCGAACAATTGAACACTACGCAATACACTGCCAGCGCTCTGGCTAGATCTTTTGTCGTTTCAGTTTTTCCCGTTCCTGCTGGACCTTCTGGAGCACCGTTTAAGTGGAGGGAGTAAGCTCCTATGAGGGTTCTGTAGCACCTGTAAGAATTTTTGTTACAGATTGTTGTGAGAATTTTTTAAATGTAGGATTATAAGTAAGAACCTGTCAGTCAAAGGCGTTATGACCAATCTTGGACAGTTTCCAAGATACTCATATGCGTAAGATACTGTAGCGTTGATGATTCTGACAAACACGTCGCTTTCCCAGTAATAACGTAGCTGGGCCAGCCACTCGAAATCGTTATCGTGTGTTACGTTCTTGTCGATCAACAGTTTTACCACGTCAAAGGCATGGACGTCGATTGTTATAAGAGCGTTCAAGGTCGTTCGGTTCTGAGAAGTTAGATCGGCTAAAAAAATTGTAAATTGTTAAAATATGTGAAAAAATTTCGTTTGGTTTTATTTTTGTTCAATTAGGTACTTTTGACTAATTCGACCATGTCTAAAATTTGAGACTTCAATTTCTTGTGAAAATTTTTCAGAGCCAAGTTCTCATTTCTTAAACAGGTGTGAACATTTAGGCTCCAGTAGATTTGAGACACACAGAGCACTACCATGCCTGGCCATTTTAGAACCCATTGAGTTCTAGGAGTATGATCATAGTGGTAGTAACTTTTTTGAATCTCGCTTTTTATGGATTTGAGCATCTGATATTCAACCTGGATTGAAATCGAACAGCAAAAATTAAACAAAATAAAGCACAAACAAAATTTTTTTGCCACTGAGAGAAATTTTGAGTTTGTACTTGAATCAGCCACTTTTCAACACACCCTCGAGCTTCGGCTGTAGACACCAGTTCAGTGAAATTCACTTCTTCCTTATCGTCACTAAACATTGATAATATTTCCAAATTCTCGTTGAACCTGGAATTTCGAGTTTTTTGTTTTATTTAATTTACTATTTATTTTTTGTAATTTGCATTTTACCCAAGTCTTGCAATGCCTTCAAAACACTTTTTCAAGTGCGGTTGAACCCTTAGAGGATCTTTGGTTTCTGATAAAATACTCAGCATGTCGTCATTGCTAAGAAAGAAAAATCTAGGGAAAGCCAGTCGCTTCTTTTCAAGATAGTTTGACACTCCCTCGTTGACTTTTTCCATCTTCTCATTTGCCTCTTTCATCATCTCGAGAAGACCCACCTGAAAAAAGTCGGTCAATTATCTGTTTCATTTCACAAAAAAAAATAAAATAAAATAAAAAAATTGTCTAAACTTACAGATCCAGCTGTTTGTCTAACATTTGGATTTTTTGATACATTAAACATAGTTTTTCTGAATGCCGAATCAACCGCCGAGAACAAAATTCCTTCCTCTGGCAACTGAGCTACAATATCCTTGCTTGAAAAAATTGGCAGAAGGTACATCCATTGCATTTGAACCTGTATTTTGTTTTTCACATTTTTTAATTTAATTTAGTATTTAAATTTCGGTTTTAAAAGCTTTAAAAGCTTGATTAAAAGATTTTATTTAATCATAATTTTTCAAATAAAAAGGAAACAAACCGTAGTCCATTCTTTGATAGTACTTTGAATTCTCAAAAGCTGCTCATAAAAAGCCTGGACTTTATCAAAAATGGGTTTCACAAAAGCAGATCCACGCATCGCTTGAACTTTTACAATCTGTTCTTCCAATAACGCCTGAATGTCATCGACCTGAGTCAAGATGTCAACGCCAGAGTCTTTGTATACCATTGTTGTAAAATCTACATCGTCCCATTCACTGTTCATTTTATCATAAAGTTCCTGAAGAGCGTACTCTTTTGAAGCACTAATACTAATCATTTCATAACTGTAAAAAAATTCATTTTTTTCATGTTAAAGAAATGTGACTGAAAATTGCATATTTTTGATTTGTTTTTACCTTGCAAAGTCTTCCATTAGGTCCATGTTGATTAGTTTTCGCAAAGTAGTCCCTGCGGTTGGTGTCATATCAAAACCTGCTATTTTTGAAATCTCATCCCAGTGTTTCTCAGTCAGAGCTACATTGCAAAAACAGTTCACTAATGGAATGTATTGCTGGAAAATAAAATGACCATTTTCATTTTTGTAAAATAGGTTTGATTTTTTATATTAAACAATTTATTAATTAACACCTTAAACCATTTGACTTCTTCCAACATTTGATGGCATAATTTCATCGGTGCAGGCTGCTTGTTAGGATCTTCGTCGTCAACTGAACCTACAAAACTGTATTCGAATATAATTTTTTTAAATATTTGGTAAATATCAAAAAAATTGAATTTATTTTAGTTGTAATAAATTAATGGGTTTTACGTGTATGGATATCCAGTGGCAGTATTAATTTTGATTTTGGACTTGTAAGTTTTGCCAGTCCTGGCAAATTCTGTAAAAAAGTCCGAAGTCTTGTTGTCGATTTCTTTTGCGTCCAGATATTCAAACGGGCCATCCAGCCAGACTCCAAAACATCTCTGCCACAATTTGCATTTGTACAAGAGATCGTAAAAGGGCATGATGAATTCTTTGAGCTCTTCAATTTTTGGGTACTGAGACAGGGGAAATTTTAGGTAACCTTCCTCCCTGTTTATCCACTCAACTTTTTCGTCCATCTCGTTGAATTCTTTCATGAATAGGCGCATAACTTTTAGATAGCTGAAAATCTCAGTTCCATCGCCCATTTCATAAGTAATGGTCAACCTGAAAAAAAAAATTGTAGACAAATTTTAAAACAAAATGTATAAAATATTGATCAAAATAAATCTTTTGAGTTGTAAACCTAGGGAACATATTTTCTATTTGTGCAGTGAGACTCTGTATTTCATCTTTCATTCGTTCTTCCAACTCGAACTTTTTCTGCTCGAATTTCGAGCCATTTTCTTCAAAAACTTCGTCCATTCTTGTCAGCCAATTTACCGTTAGCATATTGAGTGCCAGGTGTTCATCATCCAAAGTTGTCATTTCCATCAACATTATCAACATTGTCATAGATTCTTGCATTTTTGCACGTAAATTTGCCATGACTGTTGTTTTAATGTGTAGCATATGTTCGCCTGAAAAATAGTTAAACAACCAGTTAGTAAACAATGTCTTCTTAAAAAAATACAAAATAACATTACCGAATTCCACCAACGCTTTTGTGTCGTTTGGAACTTTGTTCAGAGCAAGATCTTCAAGATTCTCAAAGTCCAAACAAATCTCCCTGTTGAAATCAGAATGAAACCTGGTCATCTGTTTTATTACCAGTTCCCTTAAATCTTGCGTGTAAGTTCGGATCGAATCCCTAGCATTTTCTTGGTTCAGTTTGCAAACATAAAAGTAAACGTTGTTTGTCTGAAAACAAAAAAAAACAAATAAATAATATTTTAAATTGGGAGAAAAAATTGAAAACTCATAATAAAATAAAAGAGATAAGATAAATAAAATAAAATAAGATAAATTCGAGACCATTCCATTGATATCATAAAGAATATCGTTGTATTTTTGAATCTTTTCGATCAAATTTTCTCGACTCCAATGACTGTATCCCAAATCGAAACTGCCATTTCCCAATGGGAGCATGTCCATCTCATAAACAAACTTAAATTGTTCCCTCAAATCCATCACGTACTCCTTCAAGTACTGAAACGCGCTGTCCAAAGTTTGTTGCAACTGTAGACGTGACTCGCGTAAATAATTTTTTGGCAACGAGTCGATAACCAAGTACTCTGGAACTTGTAAGTTTCTCGGCAGTTTCAGAAGAAGTCCATCGGGCAAAATGTGGATTATCTCGTCAAGGAAACCGTGAAATGTTTGAAATACATGGCCCATCTCTGGACTTATTACCAAATCTTTTTCCCTGAGTTCCAACTGAAATCACATTTTTTTATTAATTTTTTTTTTGAAAATCAATGCAGGTAAAACAGAATTGTTCTTTTTTGTTTGTTATTATCAGATACTTGTAATTGAGGAAAAATCAACTGGTCGTTTAAATCGATCATCATTTGATTCACTGTGTTCATAATCAACTCGGCAACTTGTAAACAAACTGTTTTTGCACAGACGTCCAGAAGACGTTCCTTCGCACTGGAAGGAATCCCATAATCTTCTCTTTTCGTGTACAATTGAAAGACCAGTTTTTCCATCTCCAAAATGTAACGACTCAGTGAAAATTTCACCTTTTCAATATCCTTTAGCACTATAACTCCTAGCCTTGAATGAACAGGACAAAAAATTAGAACAAAAAAGGATCGAATTGTAAAAAATAAGGAAAATGTGAGAAATTGAGTACTTGGAAAGTTGTAAATAATTTCCAGTTCTATAATTGCGAAAATTGCAAATCAATTTCGGCAGCATCGCCTGGGACTTTAAAGCGATCTGCATAACCGGTTTGTGTAAAGGGTATAACTTAGAGATAAACTTTTTATGGTTTTCATATTTGTCGTAGTTGTTTGTTCTGCCTGGGAACTTGAATTCTGGCATGCTCTCGAACACCCATTCGTTTTCATCCGTTTCGAAGGTCATCTTCATCACAAACTCCATCATTGTTGTTTCATATTTCGACTTTATTTCGTCCATATTTTCTTTGTGGAGGGATTTATAGTTTTTTCGCAATTTTTTTGGTACAAGTTTCTCAATGGCATCTTCTGATCTCTAGAAATCAATCAATCTAGATTAAAATGTTAAAAAATTAAATTAAAAAAGGAAATTATTACTTTTAGAATAATAAAACATTTTTTATCCGAACTACTTTATTTAAATTTTGAAGTTGGTCGTAATTACAGGAGAGAAATGGAAAGGTTTCAGCTGTTCCCTGGTTGAATTTTGCAACGTCTCCTTGTAAACAGAATCAGGGAAACGGACCTCACATTTGTGTTTCGGTTTGTAAATGTCATCGCAAAACTTCTTGTGCTCATTTACAGCTATGGCTTTGTCTAACAGCGTTTCCACGAACAATTTTTCATCTGCCTTCAAAGAAAAAATCTCAAATCAACATTTCATTGATTGTTTAAAATTATGATTACGGTAATTTCTAAAACACCAAACCTTATCTCGAGTAAAATGTACCGCTCTATCCTTCAAAGACAATGTCTCTTCACTTGATGAGAACATTTTTAATGATAATGAAATTAACTTAAAAACATCAAATAAACAAACTGATGAATAATCAGACGAAAAAAAAACAAACAGAATTGTTTTGAAGTGTGTTTATTGTTTAGTTCGATGATGCATCCCGGTTTGACAGCTGGTTGTCATGGTTATGGAGAGTAACGTTCAAAAATAGACACACGTTCCGAAGATTAATTTTTGTATTTTTTTCTCGATTCTTGATTTTTTATTCGATTTTGTACATGTATCGTATTGATCGCTGACATCTACACTAATCATGATTATCGCAACTTAAAAATAATAAATAGATTTAATGAAGAGGCGTTACGTAAACGCAGCATAAATCAAATGTTGATATTCTCGTATGATTTTCGCCGGCTAAATCGTAGACTCATCCTACGAATACACTCATACAGCTTGTGAAATCGTAAACTAAAACGTAAATGCTTATACTTATTATTTTTTTCTTTTGGTTTTTTTAGTTCAGATTTTTAATCGTTCTTTTTCAAGCAGGAATCTTTCCTGATTGGACTGTATAGGTTCCTTTTCCGCTTGAATCGATGGTGGCTGAACTTCCACTGTAGACACCCTTTGCATTTTCTACTGTTCCTGATTGGCTGATAGGTTGGTCTGAATCGTCACCGCTTCGTGAGAAGATTCTGCGAAGAAAAATTCAAAACAATTATTTTTCATTTTTTTTAAGAAAATAACTAAACAAATTAATATCAATTCAAAAACTAAATTTTAGTCAGCAACAAAATTAAACTTACCCAACATTATCAGATGGGAACACTATACGATCATCATCAGCACTTCCTCGACTAGAAACAGCGCCTGCACTGGCACTCGCACTGGCTGTGGCTTGAGCTCCAGAAGAACCGCCATAACCACCGCTTCCAGAACCACCGCTTCCAGAACCACCATAACCACCTCCAGAAGAACCACCATAGCCTCCACCAGAAGACCCACCATAACCACCTCCAGAAGAGCCTCCATGACCTCCATAACCGCCACTTTGGCCTCCAGCTAAACTTCCAGCCTGACTCGTCGCAGAACTTCCGGCTTTGCCTCCAGAAGTTCCATAACCACTACCTCCAAGTCCAGAACCACCACAACCCGGTGATCCGCAACCTCCAACCTGGCCTCCGTATCCGCCTGCACCACTTCCACCGTACTTTCCTCCACCAGTTTGCGAGCCACCTCCATATCCGCCAGCTTGACCAGCTGCTCCAGCTGTTGCTGAACTTCCACCATAACCACCACCTCCGTGACTGGGAACTTTTGGTACTCCACAACCTCCGGAACCACAACTGGATTGACCGTAACCACCTCCTAGGGAACTTCCACCTCCGGAACTACCGCCGTACGATCCACTGGATCCACCTGAACCACCGTATGAACCACCGCCTGATGGAGGAATCTTGATGGGACCTCCGACTCCTCCAGCGCCTAAAAAAATGATTTTTGAATAATGTTTTTGGGAAGAATAATTTTGTGTGTGTGGATTCTTTTGTTTTGTTTTTATACACACTTCCTGCGGTAGCACTAGATCCGGCATTTGCACTAGAACCACCACCACCATAGTTTCCATTGAGGAACGGATTGCCAGATCCTGCGGGACTGCCATGACCTGATCCAGCGCCCCCGTAACTTCCACCAGTCGAACCAGTACTTCCGTGTCCGGTAGAACCGCCACTTCCGTAACTGCCTGCTGACGATTGACCGATAGCACTTCCTCCGCCTGTTATTATAATTGTTAAAATTAGTATTAAATTTCATATTAGTAATATTATTTTGTTAAGAAAATTGGTACCAATTGTTTTTATTTTTTTATTTATCACTTTTCGTTTATTTATCGGTGTTTGCTTTTGTTTTTTATTTTTCTCTGCAGTTTTACGTACAAAAATGTAAATGAGATCTCGGTTTCTAGAATCTAAGTTTCGGATAATTTTAGTCTTCTTTACAGTCATTTCGGTACAGTTTACAATTGACCAAACAATTCAAAGCTGAATCCAGCACCTGAAGATTCTCCAAATGGTATCGGGGCGCCGGTACCATAACCAGGTTTCTTTCCTCCGCATCCGGAAGGTCCACAACCTGATCCCGAACCTCCGTACGACCCTCCATGACTTGATCCGTAACTTCCTCCTTGACTCCCACCGTAGCTCCCGCCCCCAATTGGTTTTTGTCCACATCCAGACGGTCCGCAACCACTTCCTGATCCTCCATGGCTTCCACCATAGCTTCCTCCCTGGCTTCCACCGTAGCTTCCTGCCTGACTTCCACCATAGCTTCCGCCTCCAATTGGTTTTTGTCCACATCCAGACGGTCCGCAACCAGATCCTCCATGGCTCCCACCATAACTTCCTCCCTGACTTCCTCCATAACTACCCCCTATTGGTTTTTGCCCACAACCAGACGGTCCACATCCAGTCCCGGAACCTCCGTAAGATCCCCCTTGACTACCGCCATAACTTCCAGCTTGACTTCCAGCAGAGCTTGTGGCTCCACTTCCACCATAGCTTCCTCCAACCGGTACAGTTTTTCCCCCACAACCTGAAGGTCCACATCCAGATCCAGAGCCTCCATAAGACCCTCCTTGACTACCGCCATAACTTCCTCCCTGACTTCCACCATAGCTTCCTCCAACCGGTACAGTTTTTCCTCCACAACCTGAAGGTCCGCAACCACTTCCTGATCCTCCGTGGCTTCCACCATAACTTCCTCCCTGACTTCCACCATAACTTCCACCATAGCTTCCTCCTTGGCTCCCACCGTAGCTTCCTCCAACCGGTACAGTTTTTCCTCCACAACCTGAAGGTCCGCAACCACTTCCTGATCCTCCATGGCTTCCACCATAACTTCCTCCCTGACTTCCACCATAACTTCCTCCCTGACTTCCACCATAGCTTCCTCCCTGACTTCCTCCATGACCTCCGCCACAGGTACCAGTTGTGCAACCGGCTCCACCTGACCCTGCTCCACCAACTACAGCGGAACTTTGGCTGTTAGCTACTGATCCACCATGACCAGCTCCCAAAGAATCAGTGCCACCGTAGGAGCCATCCTGACCAGCTCCAAAGGAACCTCCTTGGTATCCCTGGTCAAATCCGGATCCTCCGGACCCGAAGTCATTGCCTCCACCTCCGTGCCCGGAAGCTCCACTGTTCGCCACAGCTGTGGCCACTGCCTTTGCAGAGCCACCCGCACTTGCACTAGCTGTTGCTTGCGATGACGCTACGGCATTTCCTGACGCGCTCGATGAACTGCTTGCAAAGGAACTCGCTGAGGCACTGCTCACTGCGAACCTCTTGTTTAGCTGATGAAGGTCATTTGGAACTGGAAATTAATTGTCAAAGTTATTTTCGATCATCTTTTTTTTTAATTTGTGAAACAGATTGCGATGTAAACATTTGGGATTAAAATTTGAGAATCAAAATACAATTGTTTTTCAAATTAGGTAAACATGTTAGAAAAGTGAGATGAAATTTGATTGGAAGACATTATGCAGAGATGATAAAATTTGCTGACAGTAATTAATTATTGGGAAGATAAATAGAAAATGATCAAATAATGATGACACGCAGCATGATGATTATTAATAATCACTATGATTGTCTTATTTAGTGATTACGATCGATCATTTTCCATCAGTTGCATAATTCAATGCACTTGCTTGAGAAAATGAACTCTGAGAATTTTGTCTGATGTATTGTTGCTTGTAGCTGTCAGGATGAAAATGTTTCTTTTTTGCTCTCTAATCGAAACTGAGATAAGGGGATGAGTAAACAAGTAGCCACGAGCGCGATTTCAAAAAGTTTTCACAACATTTTTCTATTGCAATCTCAATTCGGAAATTAATCCACCCATCCGTTATGATAAAGTCAGTTCTAGTTCATGCACTTGACAGTGACTATCCAGATCATCATTTTAATCACAACATAAGACATTTCGAAAAATTTTCATTTTTATTACTTTTCAACCAATCGATTATTTAATCATTTTCTTTTGTTTATTCGAAACTTATAATTGTTGTTTTCTTTTATTTTACATTCTGGCAGTTAAATTTATAATTTACTTATGACGTAAACGAGAGAAAAAATCCATTGAATTTTACCGATGAAAAAAAAGTGTTTGTTTATTAATTCACAGATTCTAATCAGCACTATTATTAGTTGTCTTACATGTAAAGTGACATCACTGTTTCGGAGCATGAGAAAACAGAATGGATTTTAATTTAATTTTAATGAGAATGGTCCAACGAGATCTGATAATCTGGAAAACCCTCAAGGCTACTAGATCGTAAACAATCATAAAGCATAAATGCAGCGGCTAGTAAATATATAATACGGAAGCGGCGATCGCAGTCGATCAAGGCCGTTACATGTCAACTTTTTTGATCGCTTCCTTAGCCGAATTTCGCGAAAAAAAATCATCTTTTTTGCGACGTTTATTTGTTTTCAAACAAAGAGTCGGTTAGTTTGTAAAAATCGTGAATTATGTATAAGAATAAAACGAATACAATGAAAACAGTTTGATTGACTGCTAATTGATTGGATCAACGCAAATGATTCTTTTATCATGAAAAAGAAGATGAGAAAACCTGATTTTATGCAAACGCGGAATGTCCCAAGTCTCTAAAATAGATTTTTAACGTAACGAAATTGGTTTGGTAATAAAAAATTTGCAAAAGTTACGAGCCTTCAAAATGAACAACAAATTAATTCAATTAGTGAAAATTGGTTATTAATTTTAACGTCGATTTAATTTGAGATCATAAAAAAATTTATTTTGAAGTGAAAAACATAAAATTTACATAATTTTTCATCAAATTTTATTCTAAAACTAATGTTAGGATGGACGGAAAAAAATTTTTCGTGGATAATGAATTTGCAAAATTTTTCTCACCTCCAGCCGAAGCGCCGAAGACGCAGAGCGCGAGAAGACCGGCGATCTTATCGAGATGTCTCATTATTGAGTTTGCTCATCTGAAATCCATCGTAATCTTATATATCCGTGGTCCCCCACTCAAGGATACTCTGACTCTTTCCTTTGATTCTCTCGATCAAAACGTACGGATGAGTCGATCCTTTCCCAAAATACATTACTAAACATTTATTCTCCAGTGTTGTTTTCAACCATAGAATCAACGTCAATCACACATGACAATAGATTTCATATTTACTTGAATTTATTATTGTTTATTAATCCCTTTTTTCTGTATTTTTAAATCGTCATTTGTCCGCCAGGCCTGTGTCTGACGCAGTTTTGGGCTTTCCCAGATTCGCGTTTTGAGAGGTCTCCTTGGGAAT
The DNA here is from genome assembly GCA_020615435.1 of Telenomus remus. Lineage (NCBI taxonomy): Eukaryota > Metazoa > Arthropoda > Insecta > Hymenoptera > Scelionidae > Telenomus > Telenomus remus. Next base: position 8,280,732 of record CM036339.1, on the reverse strand, counting down.
TCACAGAAGGCGCTTCCACTACATTTGCTGGATCAGTAAAGCTGTTATTTTTGTTATTTTTGTTCCAAGACTTTTTGTGATGGATTTTCCAGTAAAAATGGATTTTACAGTTTTTTGAATTTGATGACTTTTTTCTATGAATTGATACACATTTTCGTAGATATAAAAAGGATTGGAAAATACAAAATACGGTGACTTGTCTGTGATTTGTTTGTTTGTTTTTTTATTGTTAATTACTGTTGGAGTTAAAAAATAGGAAATACTGTCGTGAATAAATAAATGGTAAAATAGTATACAAATTAAAATCAAAGAAAATCAAAAACATTCATCCCAAATTATAATTTTCAGGCAGAGAAATACTACTAGCATTTTATTATACTAATAAATAAACAATACATATTCAGCAATGAACATTATTACTGCCATAATTGTTATTTTTTATTCGACGTTACGAAATCGTTCTTCCCATAAGGGAGAGTGTCCTTGGCCTACACGTTACTATGTCTGGACATAAGTTTTTAAAAAATGGTTAAAAAAAGGATTTGCATATACGATTTAATAAACAAAAAACTAGTTCATAAATAGACCCTTTTTTAAGCACATAAACGAAGATGTATAGTATCATTCTAGTTTTTGTGTAAGAAAAAATTTTTTTCTTCAAATGAATATAGCTTTTGTTTTCTTTGTTACTTATAGATATAACAAATTTTGCATAAAAAACAAGATACCGTTATTTTTTTAACCTGAGAGAAAGGAAGGAAAAGTTTTATTATGACATTTTTTAAATACAAAGTTACTCTTGGATTATTTCATTTTTGCACGATGTAAGTTTTGCGATTTTCGTTTTAAATTTGATGTTAATAATTTTCAATTATGATTTTGATCTCATAAACTTTAGTTTGTAATGTATTATGTATAAAAAGCCAACGAATATTTTCATAACAAATATATTACCAAAAAAGGGAATTATAAACCGTTGTCATGTGAGTCTCATAATACTCAAATTATTTGTTTCTGATTCATTGCAGATTTGAATTTTGTACCAAACAAAGTCGCGCATGGTTTGGTTGCGCACTCAACTCCAACATGGCCGCGTGCATTTGTTTTGACAGATGAGCAAGAGTGCAAAAAGGAGCAGCGTATTTACAACAACAGATAATAAGTTATGAATATAACAGTTGACCCATTCGCACAGATCGATTACATGCGATTCAGAAGTTATTGTGCTGGTGTGCATTGTGATATTTTGTCTATCTGAATCATACAAGATATATACATCAAGGAAAAACTACTCAATGTGGAAAACTGTGTTTGGATTTTAAATGTTATATAAAAGTTGTAAGCAAACTTATACTAGTTGAAATTCCAATATTTTCAACGCATGACTTGTTGATTGAAATTTTCTAATGATAACATTTGTTTCAGGCAAATTCGACCCAACAAAAAGACAATGAGTAGCAAATTTTGACCTGTGATCATAATAATTGTAACCTAATTATAAAAATGGATGTTTTATAAAGTAAACAAAGACATCGAAAAACATTTTGGTATTTTAGTAAATATGGATGGTAAGAAAGAACAACAAAAATCAAAAAACAAACTCAAACAAACTCAAACAAAAACAAAACTTTTTTAACAATATTTTGCGACTGTTTTCAGGTATGTTCGAAACAATTTTTGTCCTGGGCGACGAAGTTCAGAAGTACTTCAACGAGAAGGGTTACCAATGCGAGCAATGTTTCAAAACATTTAAAAAACGTTCGGACCTTCATCGACACGTTCGCATCCACGTTGGCGAAAAACCATTCAAATGTGATTACTGCGATAAGTCGTTCACACAGTCAGCAAATTTGGTGCGACACCGTCGAGTGCACACTGGTGAAAAACCATACAAATGTGAATTCTGCGAGGCGTCCTTTAAAGAGTCTGGTCACCTTGTGAGTCACGTCCGCAGACACACTGGAGAACGTCCCTACGAGTGTGATTTCTGTCAGAAGGCGTTCGCTCGAAAGAACAGCCTTAATAATCACATTAAAACTCACTTAGACGAAAAACCCTACTCGTGCGAGTACTGCGATAAGACCTTCACAAGGACTTACAGTATGAAACGACACGTTGCTCGTCATTTACATTTTCCCACGGATATTCACAAGTGTTTAAATTGTCTTCAGGCTTTTGATAACAAAGATGAATTAGTAACACATGTTCATAAATACAGTTTGAAAATATTAGAGAATTGTGATTAGTTTATAGATTGTATATTAAAATTGACTTAAAAAATCAAACGAGTTGGGGTTCTTTTTGGTTTATTCTACATTATTTTTTGAAGAAAGTTATGAACAAATCAAAAGTGAAAAAAATATTTTTTTATGTATTGAAAAACGAACATGAAAATTCAGATTAAGGTACATTCGTTTATTTTGCAATTTTTTTTATATATTATAATTTTTTATTTTGACTGAAAAGTTTGTAGGACAAAAAAGAAAGAGATACTGGCATTGACAACCTGAAAGAAAAGTTTTTTAAGATAAGATTATCGGTTAACAATTTTTGTTACTTAAAAACTTACATTAGTGAACAACTCAAGAGAGACTCGGAAGAAGCAAAACGCCTGCACAGTCAGAGGCTTTTGGGCAGTTATAATCACCACGTTGCGCTTCATCGGAACATTAGTTTTGTCGTATGTGATACTTGCGAATGCATTGAATAAACAATTTTCACTCTGCAATTAAAGAAAACAACAGATAATTATTAGATATTCTTATGAGGAAATTTTAAATTAAAATTATTATTGTAACGTTACCTCTGTTAACACAAACTCTGTAGCTCTGGAGAACAAGAAAACTTGATACAATTTAATCGCAGTGTAAAGGAATGGAACGATGAGTTGCAAAACAGATGACGCCTAAAAAGTTTCGTGTTTTTGATCTTTTTAAACAACTTAATGCACAAGTCCAATGTTTTTAATTTTAGTTCATTTTTTACTTGGACCAGTACATAAAACTTACAAAAATTTAGCCATAAAATTCAAAGTAATTCTAATTTTTCTATGATCTAAAATTATGTACTATGATCGACATCTAATCAATCCAACGTTAGAAAAATTATGAATCAGTCAATTCCATGAAAGTCCTTTAATCATACCCATTTGGGTTTGATTCTGAATCTGCGTCTTCATTTCCTTGAGTTTGAATGTTTTATAATTTTAAGACCACTTTTTCCATACACTTTTTAAATTATTTTTAGATTGTACCTGTGTGACCTGCACCACCTGTCCACAAATGACAAGCGACGACGAAAAAGAGAGCCACATGGCAATCGGTCCGAAAATAATTTCCACATTTTTTGTATGACGAATGAGGTTGCAGTGTCTGGACACACATTCTCTTAAATTTTGTTGATAATTCGTCAAGTCAGTAGACAGAATTGCATATTTTTTGGATAGTACTCGCAATTCGCCGCAGATTATTGCAAGGTAGAGCCAGTACAGAGCATCCACGCTTGTTGTCACAGCGATCAAACCCACTTCTGCATAAAACTCAATCGCAATTGCTGTGATGTAGCTCCTGATATCCGCGTTGATGGTCAAAGGCTTATAACTAAATCAAAAACCAGTAATTTGTAAAAAAAATTGTTATTTAAAAAATAACAACGATCCAGTGATCCAAAATTAATAATAATCAAAATTGAAAACTATTTTTGACAACATTCTTTCTTCGATATCAATTATTTTTTGAAAAGGAAGTAACTAACTATTTTGAATTTCACAGTAAAATTTTAAGTTTTAAAGTGCGTTAAATCTTGATCTCAAATTGTTTACCTGGTTGGTAAAATGGTGATTTTAATGCCATACTTGAGCAGAACTACAATCGGTAACGCGCAATAAGCTATGCTTATAGTAATCAGGATACCAGCGTAAATGTATGTTGGTTTACTGTACTGCCTCAGCCTGCAAAGTAACTCTGGCACGTCCTCAGTCTTTCTCAGATGATTCTCAAATCTGCTAGTGAGGTCACTGTGGAGATTCTGCAGACGTTTCCGGTGATACAAAGTAAAGAACAACTAAAAATTAATGTTTCATTCACGTTCAAAAGTTTTTTACAAATTGTTTTATTAAATTGCTACTGTTGTTGATTATATAAACCTTGATGGTCACAGTTGAGCTGGACCCAAGACTTCCCATAGATTTAATAAAAATTTTAAGGTTCGAAATATTTAAAGCACAAGAATTAGTACTACCGATAGTAACGATAATACTGACAACAACACTCAAAAACATCAAACATTTTTGCGTGAACCCGGTTTTTTGAATAATGCTGTGAAAACCAACGACGGTGTTCATAAATCTTATTAATCGCGTGAACTTGCGATACTCCTTCAAACTCGTCATCGTGCATGTGATATCAAGGGGGCAAGCAGTTATAAGTAAGCTAAAGTATCATTAGAGGCTTTATAATTCATCAACAAGTTCATTGATAATGAACGCGACGATTGCATGGGGTGTATCAACGCGAGGGTTAATTTTAAATTGTACAGCGACTCAGTCTTTTTCTATATTGAGAGCTTATAAGTTGTCAATAATCATGGACTATCTTTTTTATAGACAAAATTGGTCATAAGTTTATAAAAATAGCTCTGACAATTGAATTAAACAATAATTCAGTTTGAACTGAAGAAAAATACGATTTTTGAAAAAAAAAAAATACTTTCCTCTTGTCAACGGTCTACTATCGTGTAATATTTAATAACCCTCTAGAAGACACGATTTTTCCCTCCGTCCGGTAATTATAGGTCTTTTAGATTTTTTCAATCATACCTGTAATTCATCGTTTAAGACTTGTAAGGGGTTGGAAAATGCCACATAGCTTTTTTAATCTGGCCTTCTCATATAAAGATATAACTCGTAACTATTTATCTCCATTGAAAAACTGGTGAGCAGTCTACATAGTTAAAGCATTGGAAAAGACAGACAGAATTGAAATGATGTGTACAAAATTTAATGTGGCTTATAAAGTCGTGTTTTAATTTAATTTTAATCTGATTTTTTTCTGCAATGAAAAATCGTTATGGAAAGGGTGAGTTGAGATATTAAATTTATTTACAGTTTTAATAATTTTCTTGAAAATTTAAGATTTTGAGGTGAATATCAAATTAATCAACTACTACTAAGGAGAGAACAGAAGCGCCTAGAGATGTTCTGAAAATTAGAGTGGATTTCTCAGTGAAGCTTATTCGACTTGAGTCAATGGAAAATTTTAATGAAAAAATACAAAAAAAGGTAGGCACATTTTGATATAAAATAAGAACTAAAAAAAGAAGTCCGAAAAAGTATATTTTTATAAAGTTATTTGATTTCATGAACAAGTTTATTCCTCTGCTTTTTTTATTCTTCAATACTAGTTACTGATTCTACGTGAAACGAGATTAACTTTTACAAATTTTTTTGTTTTTATTTTCAATCACAGATACTATTCGCTGTACACTCTCGCACACTATTATTCACTCTCATAAACTCTTTTTCACTCTCGTCCACTCTCATTCACTCTGTCTTGTCTTTAGCCTCGTTCAGAAAATAAAATATGTTCCATAATTGTTTTTTTTTTATTTTACGTATCACAAATTCATACAAAAATACAAAAATTTTTATTTAGACTCAAAAGTCTGTACTAAAAAGAAGAACGAGATACTGGTATTTACAACCTGCAAAAAATGTTATCAAAAGATTATTCAGGCATAGACAGACTAGTTTACACCTAAAATTATTTCACTTATCGAATAAAACATTTACTTTTGAAAATAACTCAAGGGAGACGCGAAAGAATCCACAAGCTTTCAAACTCAAAGGTTTCTGAGCAGTTATAACTACCATGTTTCGCAGCATTGTGACATTTGTTTTGTCAAATCTGATACTTGCAAATGCTTTGTATAAACAATTTTCACTCTGTAATAAATAATTAATACTTTTAGTTCATAGCTTATTTAAATAAAATTAAAGTATCCGTTTTAAAAACTTAAAAAAAATTATTCAGATAAATTTAAAAAAAATTCTAATAAAATTACTTTTATCGAATATTTATATTTGATTTTGAATAATTATAAAATTCTACCTCTTCATACATAAATTCAGGCCCTCTCGAGATCAAAAATACTTGGACTAATTTGATTGTACTGTAAATGAAGAGTATGACAAGTTGCACAATAGAAGGTGCCTAAAAAAATATCAATTCTTTAAAGGTCTACGTCACAAATACAACAAATTTGTACATACAAAATAAATATAAATTAATTCAAGAAATAAAATCAAAAATTGAACCATACAAAAACTTGTAACGTGCCAGAAAAAAAGGACATTGTGGACGATCAAATTAATGGAAAAATCAAATCATAAAAATCATTGAACATTGAGTTCAACATTTTTTTTATTTTTCAGTTCTCACCTGAGTGACCTGTACTACTTGTCCACAAATCACAACAGCAGAAGAAACAGAGAGCCAAATAACAATGGGCCCATAAACAATTTCCAAATTATTTCTATGCTGAATAAGATTGCAGTGCCTGGACACGCAGTCGCGTATATTTTGTTGATAATTTGCCACGTCGTTGGAAAGACTCTCGTACCTTTTGGATATTAGTCGGAATTCCCCGCAGATAATTGCAAGGTACAGCCAAAAAAGTGCATCCATGCTTGTGGTCACAGCGCACATGCACACTTCCGTCCAAAATTCGATCAGGTAAACTCCAAAATAACTTTTTAGGTTCGAATGAATGTTCAAAGGTTTGTAACTAAATCCGAAAACCATTTTTTATTTAGTTTGAGATCAATTGAAAGTCATAAATTAATTAATCAAAATTAAAATCAACTAATTTCACTTTTATTTTTCAGATCAAAATCAGAAAATAAATGTTGTAACTTGCTTGGTAAGATCTCAAAATAAAAATTACAAGAAAACTAAATTTTGTTACCTGCTTGGTAGGATGGTGATAAATTTGCCAAATTTAAATATAATTACAATCGGTAACAAACTGTAAGCTGTGCCTATGAAGGCTAGGATCCCAGAATAAAAATAAGCTGGCTTGCTAAATTCTCGCATCCTGCAAAGCAGATCTGGCACGTTCTGGTTTCTTTTCAAATCGTTGTCAAATCTGCCCACGAGATCACTGTGAAGATTCTGCAGACGTTTACGGTGATACAGAGCACAAAACAACTGCGGTGACATTTCACTATTAATTCTCTACTTCTTCCTTTGCTGCCTCATACAATAAATTTTGATTTTAAAAATTATTTTTTAAATTTTTATAAACTAATCAACCTTTATGACCAGAGTCGACGTGGATCCAGCAATTCCCAAGGCTTTGATGAAAATTGCAAGATGAGAGACGTTTACGATACAGCTATTAATTGTACTAAGCGTTGAAATGACGGAGACAAAAACGCTTAAAAACATTAAACATTTTTGTGTCATACCGGTGCGTTTTAAAAGACTGTGATAACCGACGACGGTGTTCATCAAATTTATAAAGCGTGAAAAGTTGCGATATTCTTTCAATCTCGTCATTGTACTTGTGATGATACAGTAGTAAAGGATTAGAAGTAGAATGAAGTTTGATTAGAGGCCTCATCGTTTATACCAAAGTTTATTAATAATGCAAAGGTGAAATCGCATGTGATTTACCGTAAGGGGGTAATTTCAGTTTGTAAGACGATCCAGTCTTTTGATCATTTTCAAAGCCTAAGTTGTCAACAGGCATTGTGTCGAAGATTTAAACTGTGAAAAAAGTTGTGGTCAGATTATCTACGACTTAGATGGTATGAAATTGAGTAACAGTGAGGGTGTACTTTGTTAACCACGATTAGGAGCCTTTACATTCATCCAATATTCATAATCTTGTACGACAGGATTTTTTTAGTCTAGACGGATGGGATATTGGTAATTATACATTTCTGACATTGAAAATCTATAGCTGTAGCATAGGTCTTTGTTTGCAACAATTTGAAACTTAGAAGGGGTTGGAAAATCGCCAGGTAGCTTTTTTATCGGCAGGCTTTGCGTGATGAGATTTTTTTAGACTAGAAGACGTATGAGATGTAGGTAATTATACGTCTGTGACATTGTCAACCTGTAGCTATAGCGTAGGTCTCTATATGCAGCAATCTAATACTTTGTAGGGGCTGAAAATCGCCACGTAGCTTTTTCATCGACAGAGGCTTTGCGTGATGTGATTTTTGAAGACTAGAGCGATGCAGGTAATTATACAGTTGTGACATTGAAAACCTATCGCTATAGCATAGGGTTGAAAAAATTGCCACGTAGTTTTCTCCTCTCCCCTCTAAAAAAAATTTCGCAGTTGATGCCGCGTCATCGTCAATCGCATTTGATGTTAATCAGATATAATTCACATCTGATTCACATGATTCACATGTGAATCGCGCTTCGCTTTCCTCCCCTCGTGTTTTAAAAAATATATTTTTCAATTTTAAGCAAAAAAAGACCAAAGACCAAAAAAATAACAAAGATCTTTTAAAGCCATTGAATTAAGCATATCCTTTAAGAAAAATAAACTTTTTACAATATGGCTATCGTATTTTGTACATTCATATGTTTTTTAAAAACCTTTTGAAAAACTAAGTAATTTAAATTTCGAGCTTACGCGAACGATGTAGTTTTAAGAAAACTATGATGATTTAATCGATCTAAAAATAAAAGTTTGACTGATGAACAAAATTTGTTGAAAATTTTTCATTCGCTGTTCTTTGTATCTAAAGGAAAAGCAATAGAAATGATACTTATTTTTTACAAGTTAAGTTGAAGTATAAAATCACGCGAATCATAATGTAAAATGAATAAACCTAAAAACAATTCCATAACAAGTTGAAATTAATATCCAAAACAAAACTAATCGCGACTGCAATTGTCTAGACTTCCCCAAAACACCCTTGGAGCGTCTGACGGACAGTTGATAATCAACTGACTGCGATCTGTAGCGAAATGGTCACGAAGCCCAGAAAAGTGCTTTATTTTGTATAAAAAAAGATGCACATTTATCGCGATCAAACTATACTTTATATAATATATCAAACTACTAAACATTGTATTTTTATTATTATTAAAAAGTAAAATTTATATTCGGAAAAAAAACCATTGTGCATCAGTCAAATTTAGTTCGAAAAAACTTATAATTGATTTAATAACTAAACAGTTAAAAATGTGTTAAAATTGAATGATGAACTGAAAAAAATTACAGCGAATGAAAACTCAAAAGAAATCTTTTAAAGAAAAAAAAGAAAATCTTTTTAAGAAAAGTTTAAGTATTTTGAGAATTTGAAATTATTAATTATATTATTATTAATTATTATCATAATATTATTAATTTATTGTAAGTATAACGTATTTCGAAATAAATAAAAAATTTTAGAATCACTAAAACTTAAACATGAATGAAAAAATAACGAGCCAGTAAAAAATTATTCAGTTAAAAAGTTACTCAAAAGTTATTCACTTACATTACTGGATCTACTGAGCTGCATACTTGATGGTGTCACGCATGCGTACTCGCGCGATGGTGTCCCGAGATCTACTGCGCATGCGTACTCGATGGTGTCCCGAGATTTACTGCGCATGCGTACTCGATGGTGTCCCGAGACGTACTGAGCTCGCGTACTCGATGGTGTCCCGAGACGTACTGAGCACGCGTACTCGATGGTGTCCCGAGACCTATTGCGCACCCGTACTCGATTGTGGCGCGGGATCTATTGCGCATGCGTACTCGATGGTGTCCCGAGACCTACTGCGCACGCGTACTCGATGGTGTCCCGAGACGTACTGAGCACGCGTACTCGATGGTGTCACGAAACCTATTGCGCACCCGTACTCGATTTTGGCGCGGGATCTATTGCGCATGCGTACTCGATGGTGTCGCGGGATCTATTGCGCACGCGAATCCAGTGACGTCACTAGATCTACTACGAATGCGCACTCGATGGCGTTGCAGGGTGTACTGCACGTCCGGATCCGACGACGTCACAGGATATACTGTAGCAACGCCGGATCTAATGGCGCATTTGATGCTATGACTCAAAACTTAAAATATTTAAAAGTTGAAAGCGCAAGGTGCAAATCGCGCCCGACGGGCGCTTATTACATCAAAAATAAAATCTTTACATTAAAAAATCAAGTCCTGTTTATTTCTTTAAATTTCAGTAATTTTAACGAATTATCCCTTTTAAAAGAAGTATTTTCACAACTTTTCACAACTTTTCGATTGATTTTTAAGTTGTCTACAAAAAAATATTGTTTACCTATACTATTTTCATTCATAGTGTTTTAAGAGGAAAAAAAAACGACGAATGTTCATAAACTAGAGAAAATTAGATGTCAGGAATCGGTCTTTCGTTTATTAAATGGTCTCTACAAAATACTCCGTAGTTAAAAAGTCGATTGTTAACAGTTTCGTACAAATTATTCCATTTACAAGATTTTTAGATCTAGTTTCACGTGGCAGTAAGGCATCTTTGGTTAGTACATCTCACACATAATAATTTACGTTACAACTTAACAAATTAATACTCCGTTATGGTTTTCAGTTTATGCCCTTGTACTTTGTGAAAAGGTTGTACAAAACTCGCAGCGTTGATTTTAAGTCCAGATTTACGACATCTGAAATAACAAAATTGAAAATAATTTCAAATTGCTTTAAGAAAGTTCAGAATTGTATTTTCAAGTTTTACCTTCGGGTCTGGCCTTGGGTTTGGGCAGACCAATATCTCTCATAAGATCAAAAGCAAATCCCACGTTGTGCACTTTCTGATCGTGGGTTTTTGGAGTCAAATGAAAGCTTCCCAATGGTACAAAAAATCCATCCAACAGACCGAGGAGCAGTGTGAGGAAAACACCGTCATGGAATTGAGTGTCCAGATCGGTGACTTCTAAGTGAACTTTGTTCAAATGTTTGTTCACAAAGGAAACCAGCGACTGAAATAGCAAAGAAATTTTCAATTTTTGAACTAACTCTACTTAACCCTTTGACCCATGGTGGCATGTTTTTCATGCCACCTTACTAAAACTATAGTTTTTTTTTTTTTGAAAATTGAAATATTTCGATGAAACTAGGTGATAAATGGTTTATGAACTTTTTCGTGTTCGCTGAACACGAATTTGAAGTCAGATTTGCAAATTTAAAAATGGCGGCCAAGTTGGCAGACCAAAATCCGAAATAATAAATTTTTTCTATCGAAAAATGTATGGGTGAAAGGGTTAACCACACCTATAATGTTTTATAAAACTTGTTTACAGTTTAATGAGACCGTTATTAAAATTGTATATGATGATTTTTGTTACCTTTTTAACAACAGCTAACTTTTCTGGATGCTGATCAAACAGAGTATCAAAAGCGTCTCTTTCGCATCTCATTCCAAGGTCGTCATAGGTAGAAGTGATCTCCTCTTTAACGACTCTGTGAATGAGCTGGCCGTCTTTTTTCTTCACCACCACAACCTGTACGGAAACCCGTTCTGGAAGTCGCACTGGTGCTCTGAACAACCGAGCCAAACCAACGAGCAGATGCAAGATCGCAACAATGTTTTTTGAGTGAACAGACTCAACACTCCATTTATAAGGAGGATAACAATTCAAAACACGATTTGCAGTTGTCAGTACAATGTGCAATTTTTGCTTTTGACCTTCTTCAGACTGGGTTACTTCGGGAACGTCCAGTTTTCGACCTGTTAACTTTTCTGAAACGAGGAAAAAAACGTTGTAATAATTTATTTTTCGTTCTGTTTATAATTATTGAACAACTTGATCTGTTTCAGTAGACCTACCGAGTAATTTTTGAAGAACTTGTCCGTCGTACAGATCCTCAGCGATGTCTTTGACGATGATTCTCTGGTCGGCAAGTTCGTCGTTTATCCACTCGATGATTACGTATAACAGTTCTTGTAGTTTCGGGTCTTCCATCGACCGAGGCTCTATCATTGAACGTTCCTCGTTTTCTTCCAGGTTGTATTCCTCTGGTGGCATTTCCGGATTGACTGCAACTCCTGATGAGTCGATTGCATGTTTACCTTCCTCTTGTACTTCTTGAACTGAAAAGAAAATAAAAACGATAAAAAATCCAAAATCAAATAAAACTCAAATTACAATTTTTTGTCTTATTTCTATATCGTTTTATTATTTCTTTGCGTGGAATATTAATTCAAATTAAAATTTTGTAGGACACCCGGATGATATGGTTTATATATAATCACAACTGACAGTTCAGTTATGGAGCAACATATCACCGCGCCTACAAATTGGACCAATGAAAATTTAATGGAAATGAGACTTTTGTTTACAAACAAACTCGATGAATGAGACGTACCTTCCTTGATGCGCTTCTTGCGGCCAATGGTGCCAATTTTTTCCCAAAAAGTTTCTTCCTTGTCATCTTTTCGCACTGGAATTGGTGGACGAGGAGACTTCGGTCGCGGTGCCGCCATTTTCACGCCAAGACTCGCGCAGCACTGGCACAGCACGTCACCATTTAAGAATACACTCTGCCGCGATTACGACACTCGCCCACGGAAATGTATGGCTTACGCACACACATAAATGGCGTACAAAAACATTGCCTTATTTGCACTTATGATACTTGAATACAATTTAAAACTAATATAAGAATAATTAAAATTTCCAAAACAATAAAATAAACATATTAATAAACAATTTTTCATTTCTTTGAAGGAAATTGAATTTATCGAAAAATTTTATTACTATTTTGAATTAATTTAAAGTTTAACAATGTGATTTTTTGTTTATTTATTGCTTAGGGTCTGATTTTCAGGACTAACAAATTTGTTTTGACTGTAAATAAAAAATATCGAACTTCGAGTTCGATATTGGTCGAATCTACAGTCGACAGCTACTGCATGTAAACATTGCTCCGAAAAGTCGAGATGCCGTGAGAGGCGATTGAAGAGTTTTTCTGCAAAAATTGAATAACAAACTGCAAAATGCTCGTTTTGAGGCAACTTTCTGAGAGGAACTGTCTTCTGACAGTGACGAAAATTCCAAAAGCTGTCGCCTTTCTCTCAACGCTTGAAGAACAAGAAGCTCGAGGTGAGTGACATACATAACCTCAAATTTAGATTTGCAAAATTTGTATTACGTATTAAAATTCTTGTTTAAAAATTTCACTTATCATTTTCGTCACGACTTCTGTTTATTTTTTTTTTAATTTTGTTAATTCCAACTTTTGCTAGTTATATTTTTTATTGACTGTTTAATTTTTTAGGTGAATTTCGTGTTCTTGAGTTGATTCCAAAAAAACCGCCACCGCCAGAATACAGAAAATCACGTCAAACAGTGTTACCTCCCCGAGAAACGCAAATGAAGGTGGACCAAGACTGGCCCTCAGTCTGGCCAGGGCCGCGAACTTTTCATCCGCATTCTGTACCTCTGCCAATTCGACAGGGGTACAATGAAAAAGGCCCAGCTCCTGACAAATACGCTAACGCCGAGCTGATGAAAATCCCGAATTTCCTTCACTTGACTCCACCAGCCATCAGAAGACAATGCGAGGCGATCAAAAAGTTTTGCACGCCCTGGCCTGAAGCTCTAAAGAGTGAAAAAGAATGCGAAAAACATTTTCCCATGGAAATAATTACTTCGGACTACTGTTACTCAAGTCCTACAATCAGGGACCCTTTGGCTAGAATTGTTAGTCTGAGGGTGAAGATGTCTTCGCTTGATTTAGACTATCATGCCAGAGACAAACTTCTTCGACTTCTAGCTCATAGGTACGATCCGAAAACTGATTATATTACAATTATTGTGGATCGGTGTCCGATGAGAAAACAGAATTTGGAATATGCTGAGTTCCTTTTGACTGCAGTATATAATGAAGCAAGGGTAAGGATATTATATTTTTTAGTTGTTGATATAATTTTAATCAAGAGATTTCATTATAAATTTATCTTCACTTCTTAAAAATTTTGCAAAGCCTAATTTCGTTTGTTCCAATTAGAAAACTGAACCTTGGGAATCGGAGAAATCAGAAGCAGACATGGAATATTACAACTGGGACAAAAGCAAAAGTAAACAATCACTTTTGAATTTGCACTATTGGCCAGAACGACCAAAGAGCGACGATCACAGCGAAGTCGCTCACTCGAATGATTATAAAATCGCTGTTTCTGACATGATTAACAACGGGGAGGACGACGATAGTGTTAATAAGTACAAGGAAAGTGTTAAGCAATTGTTGAGTTTGAGAAATTAATTGTAGACTTTTAGTATGAATAAATATGTTTTTTTTCTAATCACATTTTCTATTTTTCATTTCTGCGTTGAAAAGCTATAAATCGCCTTACATTTTATTGTAATCTTACAATCCTCATTTTTTAGTTTTTGAACTTTTGAAATTTCCCGCCACCGACCTTCTTTGTCTAATCAGACTCTTTCCCTCTCACTTCTATCTTTCCCACGTGAGCGAGTACAGCGTGTTGAAGTTGTTATTGTTGTGTTTACAAGTTCTATTTTGTTTCCAACCTTTTCCCAAAATGGGCAAAAAACGAAAAGATCAAGACATTCAAGTGAATCCGTTAAGTAAAATTCTAGCCAAGAAACGCAAGCTCGAAAAAAAGGAAGATGAAGTATCAGAAGAAGTTAAGGTTATGTTACCGGACCGCACTGGGTTCAATCATATCAAATGTAAAGCTGTGCGTCAACAAAAATATGCAGAACTCAAAAAAGAGAAAAAGAAGGCAAAAAAGGCTGATAAGAAACTCAAAGCTGACACGAAAGCTCCCAAGCAAGTGCCCAGGACGTTAGAAAACACCCGGGAGGCGGACGACACAACTGTCAAAGGTGACATCAACGAGGAACAAAATGAGGAACTTAAACACGACCTGGACACTGACGAGTTCGCTTCGTATTATCAGAAATCTTATGAACCAAAAGTGTTGATCACTTATGCTGACAATCCTCTTCAAAAAACACGTATTTTTGGCAGAGAATTGACCAGGATCATTCCAAATTCCATCGCCTTGTATAGAAACAGATCAAGTGTCAAAAAAATGGTCAAGGAAGCTACCGAGAGGAATTTCACTGATGTCATTGTTATTAATGAAAATATGAGGAAACCAAGTAAGTGGAGCGGAAAATTGGTGACAAAACTGAAACGTTCAAATTAAATAACAAAAATAATAACGTTTTGTGTTTTTTCTCTTGATTTTAAAATTATTTTACTTTCAGATGGGATGTTGATAATTCACTTGCCAGAAGGTCCTACGATGCATGTAAAATTAAGCAACGTCAAGCTGACGACTGATCTGAAACGAAGTCACAAAGAAATTACAAACCACCGTCCGGAAGTTGTTCTCAGCAACTTTACCACACGTCTTGGTTTCACAGTCGGTCGGATGTTGGGCGCGCTCTTTCACTACGATCCGGAGTTCAAAGGCAGACGAGTCGTCACGTTCCATAACCAGAGAGATTACATCTTTTTCCGTCATCACAGGTGAGTTGTGCTGACAAAACAAAGACATTTGCGATCGAAATGTGTCATGTGCGTTTTACTGACATTTTCATTTTGCTTATTTTAAGGTACGAGTTTGACACGACAAAGGACAAGGCGAAACTCAGAGAACTCGGTCCCAGATTTACAATGAAACTTCGCTCGATCCAACAGGGAACTTTTGATAGCAAGTATGGCGAGTATGAGTGGCTCATCCAGGGCAAACGTCACGCTATGGAAACAAGTCGAAGACGATTCTTCTTGTAAGACTGAAAGTAATGTCGCAAAAACTGAGGATGTTAAATTAACTGGGATAAAAGTAACATTTCCAGGGTATTTCAGTTTGTTTTTTCTTCATTTAATTAGATTTTTTATTAAGTTCAGAAGACATTTTACCCCATTTGTCACTCTTATCCCACTTAACTCTTGAGAGTCAAATCTGTAAATATAAAAATGTTTCGTAACATTGTTTTGTATCTTCAAAAAGAATAAAACTCAAATTAACAAAAATTAATAAATACTTTTATTTACTTTTACAATATATTTTGTACCTTTACATCCTTGCAATCCAAGTTAAAAAATCTGCAAATTTTTATACCAATCATTTCTTTAAGCCAGACTCATTGAGTTTGCAATACTAAACGAAAACAATCTTCCTATGATTAAATCGTAAAAACAGAACGGATCAAACTTTTAAATAAGAAAATAGAAACACATCTTGTTCATAGACCTAGTTTCTCGCAAAAGGTCTGCGAACAAACTCAAGAACCGCGCCAGTGCCAAAATTGTACGAAAGCAAAGTCTTAGAGCTGTCCATGATGGTGCCGTTGTAGATGAGGTACTGCTCTTCGACCGGCACACGCATCTGCTTCTCCAGAGCCTGTTGCAGGTCATAAACAGTGAGAAATTTGTTGATCGTGCAGTTCAGAGGATGGTCCGGGGTCAGGATCTGGATTTTGGCCTCGATGTCCACTATCATTTTTAAGTAAACATTTCGCTGTGTTTTGTCCTCGTGCACCTCGTCGAGAATCTGGTCGTCCTTCAGAACTTTCTCCCCGTGCATCAAAATCAGCACGTTTTCGTCCACGCCGATTTTGTCCTTGATGATGGTCTTCACCGTGGAGACGCGATAGAAACTCTCAACGTTGATCGAGTGCTCGCGGTTTTTGTAGTCGAATCTCAAAACAAATTTGTTGTACTGTCTAGCTGGTTTCGATGTTAATGGTGTGGTTCTGTAAAAAATAATTGATTAAAATCAAGAAAAACTAAAACAACAAAGGAACTTAAAAATGGTTTTTATTGCAAAAGCAAAAAAAAAAGATTATTGATAAAAAAAAAAGAATAAAAAATAGGAAGAATGGAAATGAAAGGTTTTTTGATGACAAAAGTTTTGTTTAGGTTTGATTCTGTTTAAAAAGATAACAAACGTATTTTGTTGGTATTTTGATTGTTTACACTTACGTGATCATCTCACTTTCGGAACCATTTGCATCACAGCCCTCATAATAATCGTTGTTTTTCATTGCGATTGTTATTAATCGTTCTAGAATTGAATCTTAACAACTTTTCAGTTAAAAAACACGTTTTGAAACGTTTAAAACGGTTTCTTCGGAATCTAAACAAGAACTGGCCCTCGAATGACCTTTTTCAAATCGTATCGCTCGAGTGTTTACAAATATTGCAAACTTTGAAAACGCCATCTAGAATGAGATAAAACCCATTCAAAAAATTAACACAATCAGTCGAAATAAAATACAAACTTTTGCTAATAATTTTTTTTTGCAATTTGTTAATAACAATATTAAAGCCATATCAATTTGATAAACACAAATCCATCGAAACCATCGTTCCATTTTCGTTGACAAATTTCTACGCTCGCTTTCCCTACAATTTCAAAAATTGCCCTCTCCCAATTTTCAGCCCAAGTGGAGCACGAAGTGGAATTTGCGTACACGCGACTTTGTCAGAGTATATAAAAACGATCGCACATCAAAGATTCAGCTCATTCTATAAAAAAATTTCTGCTAGAAAAATGTTAGTTTGTTTACATAAAAATGTGTCGAGTTTGTATGGTGATTAATTTTGACTAATTATGGTATAGAAAGATGGCCATGATTAATTATTCGGTATGTGACGATTTTATGTTATGTCGATTGATAAGTAAATATAATCCTGACGTGAGAAGAGAAAATTCGGTCCAACCGAGGACAGCATATTATGGTTTTGGGAGTCCTTCTCATGGCCATGGTTATTATCCGTAAGTAAATTTTCATTTCATTTTATTTTAAAATTAGTTAAATAATAAACAATAATAATAATTCATCCGTGAGAAAGAGACAAAATATTTCTAAAACATTTCTAAACACTTTTTCAGAGCTTTTGATCCAATCAGCGTTTTAGCATCGCTTGCATTTTTGGCATTTCTACTGCAATCTTTTGCAACGCTCTTTGATCGTTCAAGGTCGATTCTGCCATCGGTAATGAGCGCAAGGGAAACACCCCACAACATCGACGAACTTCAAAACGAAGTTGACACCGCTCTAAGAAATTATGTAAGTATACAATGTTTTAAATACGAATTACTATTTCATCTTTAAATAATTTGTTGTTTTTTTTTCAGGCTACTTTTGAAGACAGCTTAGCGAAGGAAGAGCAAAAGCTAACATAGCCGGAAGGGTAGTGAAAAATTGAGAAAATCACGATTACATAACATATATTTTTTAGTAGAAAAGAGAATTCCATACATCACTTATAACATTTACTCATCAAATTTCAATAAACTTTTCATTAAAAAAATAAAAAAATGTGGAGGTGAATGTGCAATAAATGTTTCACATCCGAATAAATTTTTCATCTGTAGCCTCTCATAATGAACCTTGGAAATATGTAATTCTACGAGGTGAACAAAAAGCACATTGCGAAACAAATCAAATTGACGTTGGATCAAGTTGAGGAGTTTTTGCTCAGAGTGTATAACACGTTTTCAATCAAAAAATCGTTTGTAGCAACATTTTCATTCAAAAAGATTTCACGGGTCAAATTGTTCGATGAAATAAAAATTATTATTCGAAATTCAAGCACGAAAACGTGTTATACACTCTGAATTTCATTTTTTTCTTTCAAGTTGCACACACATGCTTTAAACAAAAATACAGAATCATTTCAGGCGAGACCCTATAGTCTGAGTCGTTTCAGTGGTTAACATCAGTTTTCTCGAAGAAAACTGAGAAACCATTAATACAATCTTTGTAATTCGATGAAGAGTGAATAAAAATTAAGATTCATAAAATTCAAGACTAATCAAGTTTTCAAAAGTTCTTTCCAAAGAAACTGAAGCTGGAGCTTTTCGAGCAATAAATACAAGTCTCGGCAGGACAATATCCTATGCAGAAATTATATACATTGATGAAACTTTGTACAAATGTAAAAATGGATACGAGATTATCAATAATGATAATAAAAAATTATCAGAAGTCTAGACCCAGGGTACCCTTGTGGACGGCAGTGCTCTGAAATAAACCACAATGACAAATTAATCAAAGAAAACTAGTTTAAAGAAGTTTTTGTTAGCTGATTGTATATTGTCACTAAAATATTATTGTCTTACAGTTACATTGGTGAGAATACAGAAATAAGTTACATCTCAACTTGGTTAGACTAGGTCACAGTTTGTTATAAAAAGTAGACTTAAATAGGTAGAAATTCTTGTTATAAAAAGTAAATTTCAATAGTTGAAAAAAAAATGTTACAAAACAGATTTTTTACTTTGTGTTTTTCTGGTTGGCGTTCGTTTTAGTGATGGTCTTTTCGGGGGCTTTGTTCTGAGAGGACTTCATTCGTTCCATTTTGATTCGGTTGAGCAGTTCAAGACTCTTGGCTGACATCGCAATTTTCGGTGGATCTTTGTTGTTTTCCTTGCCTGACAATCCGTTTTTCTTTGCCGCTACTGTTGTCACAATCTGCTAAACGAAAAATAAAATCATCGTACCAAAAATTCAACATTTTTAAATTTTATTAAAATCAAATTTTCGCAAAGGCTTTCTTACCTTCCTCGCTTGTTTAGCAGGACTAGCATCTTTATCGACGTTTTGTTCTGTCAGAGCACGTTTCTTAACAGTTCTTGTACCTTCGACATTGAACGTGCTATTCATACTATTAGAAGCCTCAGTCTCCATATTCTCATGCTCGCTTCGGTCAGCGTTGTTTTGATTAAGATCCGATCCTATCGTCGGGTTGTCGAGTTTCTCAACATTCAGAACAGTCATGTTATAGAAATCTTCCTCTTCTTTTGACATTGCATCGTCCGACCTAAAAAACATGCAAACAAAAGTTAAAAAACCAATTTCTTCTTAACATCAAAAGCTCCAAAAACAAAACAAAAATGAAATAAATATAAATCTACCATTTGATTCCACGAACTCCCTCCAACTTTTTAACTACTTTCTGGAACTCGACTTTCATATCCTCGGTGAGGTGTCCTTGCGAGTTGATGACACTGTAGTAGTTTTGCGTGAGCTCACTGATTGTTTTGATGATGTTGCTATTCGAATAACTATCGCACTGTAGCAAGGAGCAAATCTTCTTCGCGTGTTCGTGTTGCTGCACAGCTCGCGTCTTCTCGAGCTCGACCTTCCTCAAGCTCAGTTTCAAATTGTGTCCCTCTTTAGCCATCGTCCCGGACAGATTCTTCTCGGCTATGGTTTTCTCAATGGTCTGAAGCTCCTGTTCAACCGACTGTAACTCCGACCAAGCGGCCTCGGATTCTTTGCGAATTCGCTCGCGTTGCTTCTCGAAATGATCGATCGTTTTCTTAACCGTTTCTTCCCGCTAGCATTTTGTTCCTCTTCATTCGTTGGCTCCAGTAAAGCTGTCAGACACGAGAGACGATCTTCTGCTGCGTTTTTGATGTTTGTTCTAAAAAACAAAACAATTTCACAATGTAATATACAACTTCATAAAAAAATTGTTAAAAACAAATCAAATCTGTGAAAAAAGACAATTACCTGCAGCACAAAATCTTCTCCTTGCTTTCTAGTGACATGATTTTCTCATTCAAAGTCTTCTTCCTATCCCACAACGCCTGCATCTTATCCAAAAACAAGGCAGCTTGTTTTTTCATCGCCGCTTCTTTTTCTGCAGCCTTTTCCGCTACGCCGTTGGAAGCGCTCGTAGCTTTTGGCGCACCGCCATTCTCGTAAGCCTGTAGTTTAGCCTTAAGTGTCCTGACTTCTCTCTTAGCCTCTTCCAACATACTCGCGTAATCGCTAGCAGAAAAGTTGCAAGCTACAATGTTCTTCTTGACACTTGTCTTAATCTTCTTCGCCCTGTTAGCATAGCGAAGAGTATTGTAAGTATCCTCGTAGCTGAAACTCGACGGACTGATGTTCGCTATCATGACCGTCTGACAGTTCCCTCCCAGCGAGTCTTTGAGCAACCTCGTGAGTTTTGAGTCACGGTAAGGGATGTGTTTGATGCCGTCGGCGAGGTTGTTGATACAATTTCCTAGTGCCAGGAGACTCTTGTTGATGTTCGCACCTTCCTTGAACCTCTCGCCTTTGCAGCCTGTGACTGAAGCTCTTTCAGAACCTGCGAGATCGATCATGGAAAGTTTCACCTTTTTCACCTGGCCGTCTAATTTGTTTTTCATGTTGATGTAGACCTGAAACCAAATTAATCAACAATCAATTTACATTTTCAACTTTTCCAATGTTAATTTTCAATCATTTATTGAAACTTAAATTTACCTGGAAAACAGCGTGGCTGCGACTGCTTTCTCCGTTAGCATCCGTGGGAAACTGCGTTCGATTTTTGTTTCCCCGCGATAGCAATTCGAGCAACTCATCGGCGTTGTGAATAGTAATGACTTTGAGTCCAGTAACTACCACGCCCCGCTGTCCGTCCTCGCGCAAAAACAGTGGCCCCTTCTTCTCCAAAAGGTCCTGAACGTTTTCGTTGTAGATTTCCAAATAAGTTACTCCGAGATTAAAGTCTCGCTGCTCCTGCAGCGAGTCGATCTGTTGAAACAGTTCTGCGACTGTTCGGTAAGTGATTCCTGGATCGTTTTCCTTGCCAAGCATTGTGTGTGTTTTTCCGGCGCCTGTGGCACCGTAAGCGAATACTGAGCAGTTGTATCCTTCCAGGAGACTGGTGATCATGTCACGAGTACTGCCCTCGAAGACGTCGGCATTGGTGCTCTCGCCGTCATACACTTTGTTGAAAACAAATTCTAGGTTTTTGTTTTGTTTCTTCAGGATGTCGCGACCTTTTTGCGCTACTCCCCGGTAGAAAAAGGGATCTTCTTCTTCTTTTGGATCGAACACCAACATTCGCGAGTCGCAG
This sequence comes from Telenomus remus, assembly GCA_020615435.1. Classification (NCBI taxonomy): domain Eukaryota; kingdom Metazoa; phylum Arthropoda; class Insecta; order Hymenoptera; family Scelionidae; genus Telenomus; species Telenomus remus. The sequence goes on along the minus strand of CM036339.1, from coordinate 8,258,901 downwards.
ACTTTTATTACTGTTCTGTAGTTTTCCTGTAGAATGAAATTGATATTATTTAAGTGAATTTAAACAACTTTCGTTATCTTTTGTTTATATTTTAGAAAATTTATGCTTATAACATAACTTGAATTTATGATTTTTCGAATGATTTATGGCTCTTATTATTTCTGTACCTGACATTCTCTTTGATTGGGCGGTCGAACTCGAACAATGACTTTGATGCTTGTCTGATTGGATTCTGTGTTTGCTCCATTAGTTTTTCTTGCTATTCTAGGCGATGATCGAGTAGCAATTGTTCTCGTTTTGGAGGTTGTCGCTGACTTTGTGAATACCATGATGATATTTATAAATAAGAAATAAAAACTCTGAAACAAATTGAAATATTGATAAACAATTGTTTATTATTTTGAAATTTTATGTTTTGAAAATTTTAGAATGTAAAGGAAAGAGTTAATTAAAGTTTCTGAGAATTCACTGAAACATTTCTTAATAGGATTAGAAGGCAAACATTGAAATGCCGGTCATAAAATCTATGACCAGATAAGCTGCGTGAAAAAGGCGGGATTTCCCATAACCGAACTTTTCATTGTAAAAACTATTGAAATCTTGGTGAAAGTAACAAATTTTATAGCTACAGATATTCAGAACAAAGAAAATTGTAAAATAAATGAAAAAGGTTGCAGTTAATAACGAAAATGTTATTAAAAAACGAAAATGTCGTAAAAAGGATTGAATTTTATTGACATTTGTGACACATGCGATTTTTGTTACTTTCAGACGAAGCAGAGTTCAACCAAATTTTATTTTTGACTATGCTTCAGTTAAAAATCGAATTCAAGTTTCGCCCAATATTGCATCCTCGAAACTTGAACCAAATATCAAATTACTGGATACCGGTTTTTATTTATTTTAAGGTTAATTACATTCACTAAAAGACAAAGTAATAAAAAACAAAACAAATTTGATATTTAACAACACAAAAAATATATATTCAATAAATAATTTATCAAGATGTATAAAAAAAGTCAATGAAAAAGTCCACAAATTAAATCAGCTTTTACAATATTTACATTTTAGGAGTCAAAACAAACCTGAGACTTATCAGAAAACAACAAAACAGGCTTGGATTACAGGCTTTTTCAAAAACTGACGTTTTATCAGTCAAAGAACATGGGTTTTAAATCATCTCAACGGTGTCGAAGTCGGTTTGGTTACAAACTCTCTTTCGACAGATTAGAATAAGTTTATTGTTTCTGACCCAACACGATTAATCAAACTTACATGTTCCGCTGCTCTCCGAAACAGCCCTCAATAGAAAAATTGCACCACTACAAAAGAAAAATCACAACCGTTCAAATATAAAATATAACGCACAGTTTGTTCAAAAGCGTCCACAGAACCGTTACAACACTTCCCACTTTGAATTCAAACTGATTCCCTTCCAACTTCCGAGTTCAGTGCATGGTCAAATAACCGTAGGTTATATACTGAAACGTCATTGGTCGAACTTGAAAAGTGGGGGCAAAATTTCGCCCGGCAAAATCGAAACTGATATTGAAAAAGTTTAAAAACAAAATATAATTTCGGCAATTAATTTTTAATCCATTTAAAAATGTCGATGGTAACAGAAAATGAATATTCAAACAATCCTGAAAAAAGATAATAAAAAAGGCCGACTTTTTGAGGTTATGTTCGAACACTTGAACAAAGTTCGTTCAGGAAGGTTTGTTCAATTAAAAAATACCCTGAGTTTCTGACGAATTTCTATGTTTGACGTTTGTGGGATTTAATGTTTATGTTTTTGTAATTGATATAAATAATGGACGCGAGGCGACTAAAAAGAGAAGAAATTGGTCTAAGAGGAGTTCGTGGTGTTTGGGAAAAATCTCCGACGAGGGTGGAAGAGTAAGTAAACAATTTTTAATCATAATTATCTTTTCAAACATAACCTTATCCATTGTTTTTATATGTATTTTTTCATGAAAAAATTGTATCACTCATCACATAATGTCCATCAGAAGTAATAAACAAAAATTGCAATCAATATTTATCAATTCAACAATATTATTTCAGTTCTGACGATGAAAACTATTTACTAAGCAAACGAAACGATGCCCCAGTGGAAAAAGAGAGGAAGAAGAAAAAGAAAGAAAAGAAAAAGGTAAATTTAAACAAACAAATTTTAATAATTTATTGTATATTCATAATTTTTATATATTCTACTCCGTTTTCAGAAGAGTAAAAAGTTGAAGAAAGAAAAGTCAGAAAAACGGAAAAAAGAAAAGAAGAACAAGAAGAAGAAGAAACGTAAGCATTCAAGCAGTAGTTCGTCTTCATCTTCAGATGATGAGAAATTCGAATGGGTGGAAAAGACTCATTCAAGCCCGAAAAAGCCAAGAAGAAACTCAAGTTCTGATGAGAGCGTAGATGAGAGTGTTGTTGGTCCAGTTCCCAAACAGCAAGTTGCCCTTTCAGCAAAAGATTTTGGCAAAGCTCTGTTACCTGGAGAAGGTGCTGCCATGGCTGCATATGTCGCCGAGGGTAAACGTATTCCTCGACGAGGTGAGATCGGACTTACATCTGACGAAATTGCCTCTTATGAGTCTGTCGGTTATGTCATGAGTGGAAGCAGGTAAATTAAAACAACCTTTATTTTTCATTTATTCTAATCTTTGGATTTATATATTTATTTATTCTAAATCAATGTTTTATTTCATTCGCAGACATCGTCGAATGGAAGCTGTACGTATACGAAAAGAAAACCAGATTTATTCAGCGGATGAAAAACGAGCTCTGGCGATGTTCAGCAGAGAAGAGAGACAAAAGAGAGAAAATCTCATCATGGGACAATTCAGAGAAATGGTGAATCAAAAACAGAAGAAAGATTGAAATTTCTTAATGGATTTTTGTAATCGCCAGAAAAAACGATATGTAAATATTGTATATAGTGAATTTCCAACTGTGTGTTTGATGATTGACACTAAGTTAATAAACAATCCAACCTTTCGTTTGTATACGAACACGTTATTTTCTCTTTTGCAAACACCTGCTCTTTTCTGTAGTCGAATTTTCGCGCTGATAGCAGCGTCACCGTTGAGAACGCGGCGAAACGATTTCGCATTCGTGGTTTGAAAATTACTATGGTAACCGCAAGTGTCCGTAAACAATAACAATGAATCGAGGAAATACGTCAAAAAATGACTGAAAATCAAAGTTTTACATACTTGTTAAAACGGACTGAGACATTGCATTTTGACAGGCTGAAAACAGTGTCAAAATGAGGACTTTGACAACTTGGATTGACAGGGTTCAGTCGGAGCACTGGTGGGTTTTGCAAAGCGAGTTAATTTTTTATGAGAATAGAAAAATGTCATGGCCAATGGAACGAATTCCGTTTCTAAGCTGTTGAAAGTTTTTTTTGCATTTTTATGGATGAATATTTTTTATTTCAGTATTTATGACTTGTGCTTTAATCCGGATGGTAGTCAGTTAATTGTCGCCGCCGGACAACAGGTGTTGGTTTATGAGACTAATAAGGGCGCTTTGGTTCAACCTTTAAAAGGTTACATTACTTTCTTATTCCACTGAAACTATCAAAATAATGTAATGATTTATGAAGAAAATATGCTCTTATATGAAAGACTAAAAAATTTTGTCATGCAAAATAGGTCACAAAGACACTGTTTATTGTGTCTGTTACTGTAAAGACGGAAAAAAGTTTGCATCAGGTGGTGCAGATAAAACTGTCATAATATGGACTTCAAAGTTGGAAGGAATTTTAAAATACTCGTAAGTTCTTTTTGCAATTGTTATTATTTTGTTAACAAAAATAATGTGATGGTAACTTTTTTATTTCAGACACAGCGACGCAGTACAATCAGTTCAATTCAATCCTGTGTCTCACCAACTTTTGAGTTGTGCACTTTCTGACATAGCAGTATGGTCATCCGAACAAAAAGCTGTGCAAAAACACAAAATCGGCGGCAGAGTCAATTGTTGCTCGTGGTCCAAAGATGGCCAGTACATGGCACTGGGAATGGCTAATGGATCTGTATCAATTAGATACAAAGTAATTTTTTTATTCCCATTTTTCAAAATACAATTCTATCAAGCAATTTGCAAAAAAACTCATTTTATTTTTCTTTTAGAATGCAGATGAAAAGATAAAAATTGACCGACCTCCTGGTTCGGTAGTTTGGAGCTTATGTTGGAGCGTTTTAAAGTACGGAATGTTATGAAATAAACGACAACTTATTTTCATATTTTGAAAATTTTTTGATTCCACAATTTTATTTCAGAGACGATGGTACGGACGTACTTTGCATAGCCGAATGGAACGGTACCCTCTCATTTTACACTAATTTCGGCGTCCTCATCGGTAGGGAGAGAACTTTGAATTTCATCCCACTGAAAATATCATACTTTCCTGAGGGTCAGTACATCCTCGTCGTTGGTAGTAATAAACAGTGCATGCTCTTCACATCCGATGGGATCCAGTTGATGACCGTCGGTGCACCTTACTCATCCTGGGTTTGGAGCTGTGCTGTTCATCCCACATCTCCGTTTGTTGTAATTCATTTTCAACTTAATAAAAAAAGCTTAAAACTTCATCTTGAAACTTTCAACAGTTCAATTTTATTAAAGTATCTCAAGTATACAAAAGTTCATAAAAATTCAACAGAAAACAGCGTAATAATAAAACGAAAGTTTTGTACTTAGAAAAGTATTGTACTAAAGTTAGAATTTGTTTTCAAAGTTGAGGTAGTTCGTCTTTAGATCTGCGTTATGCATTTTACGTTCGGTTCGTAGTTTCAGTATGTTACTTGGAATCGTGTCGTGCAGTTGAAAAAAAAGAGGTTGTTCATTTTGTCGACCATTTTCAGGCAGTTGGTTCTCAAGACGGTACGATTTCTTACATGGAGCTATCGAAGAGTGTTGTTCATGGGTTGTACAAAGATCGGTACGCCTATAGAGAAAACATGACCGATGTCATAATCCACCACTTGGTGACCAACCAAAAAGTGCGGATTAAGTGCAAAGATCTGGCAAGTAGAAACAAAAGTTGAAAACGAAAATGTCCAAATTTCATTTTTATTCATTTGTTGAAACTTATTTTCTTTCAGGTTTGTAAAATAGCAGTTTACAGAGACCGTTTAGCCGTTCAGTTGCCTGAACGTGTGATTATTTACGAACCTACAGGAAACGGCGAAAGCATGCATTACAGAATCCGAGACAAGATGTTGCAAACACTCGAATGCAACTTGTTGGTGGTCACGACGAATCATTTGGTTTTGTGCTTGGACAAACGATTGCAAAGTCTCACGTTCGCTGGAATCGTTGAAAGGGAATGGCTATTGGATGCTCCGATAACTTATATCAAAGTCGTTGGAGGGCCTATTGGAAGTGAATGTCTAGTGGCAGGTGAGACAAAGTAGAAAAGATGCAAAAGTTAAAGAAATAAAGCAAAGGGAGATGAATGAAGAAAGAAATTTATTGATTTATTATTGTTAAACATTTTATTTTATTTTGAAGTTACATTTGTTTGTTCTGATCCATAGGTTTACAGTCTGGTCACGTTTGCGAAATTTATCTTGACAATCCCTTTCCTGTGCAACTGACCAAAGTTGAAGGTTCTGTAAGGTGTTTAGACGTGAGCTCTTATCGCGAAAAACTAGCTGTGATTAGCGAGTCGAGTATCATGTCTGTTTTTGATATGAAGAGTAAACAAAAGTTGCAGGATTATCAGGTAAAATAATAAAACTTGTTCAAAATTTGTTTAGGAAAAAAATTAATAGTAAATTGGCAAATTAAATTGGGATGTTTTTAAACTTTTTAGGATGTAACCAGTGTGGCCTTTAACTGTGCCTTTGAAGACATGATTTCTTTTTCCGGCCCTGATTATCTTGTAATCAAAGTATCAAATTTCGGAGAGCTACGTCAAAAATTTACTGGCTTCGTCGTTGGTCTCAATGGTTCAAAATTGTATTGTTTGAACGGCGACGCTATTAGCACCCTTGAGGTAAAGATTTAACGATCGTCTCAATAAACAAAGTTGTTCCGAATTAATTATTCAGTTTCGCATAATCTTGATGAACTTTTTTAATATCAAAGAAAAGAAAGTTTTTTTTATACATTTCTTTTTGTAGGACAACTCATATCATTCACAGTCAAATGTCTTTAATACAAAGATAAAATTAAGTTACAACAAAATGTTAAATTTTATGAACAAAAAAAAATGATTTTTAGATTCCACTACCCGCATCAATGTACCAATACATGGAAAATGAGATGTTCTCAGAGGCATACCAAATAGCCTGTTTGGGTGTGGCGGAATCCGACTGGTTTTCCTTAGGGATGGCTGCTCTAGATCGTCTGGAGTTTAATATCGCAAGCTCGGCTTTTGCTCGAACTAAAAAATTGCGTTTTATAGAAGTAGCTTCAGAAATCGAGGACAAAATGAAGTCGGGCGAATGGGGCAAAGAAGCTTGCATGGCTGCCGCCGCTGCTGCAATGGGCAAGTTTCGCGAAGCTGCGAAATTGTATCAGAAAGCTGGTCTTCAACATTTTGCTCTTGATATGTACTCTGATCTGCGAATGTTTGATATTGCCCAGGAATTTATCGTCAGTGGGAACAATCAGGTTCGAAAAAACTGTGTTACTTTAATGAACAATTTTATTTTTCAATTTATTAAAAAATGTTTATTTTTCAATTATTAAAAAATGTTTATTTTTCAATTAAAATTTATTTGTTTAAATGAAGCAAAATGAAATAAAAATGATTTATTTAGGATCGTACAGTCCTATTAAGACGTCGAGCAGAATGGGCAAAAAGTCTAGGCGAGCCTAGAGCAGCAGCTGAAATGTTCCTATCAGCTGGAGACGTTCAAAGAGCAGTGAAAATTGTTACTGAATACGGCTGGATAGATATGCTCATCAAAGTTGGTCGTCAGTTGGACAAAGCTGAACGAGATAATTTAACACTGATTGCAAAAAAGCTGCGCCAGCTGGGGGCAATGCATGGAGCAGCAGAAATTTTTAGCAGGCTAGGAGACGACCCGGATGTGGCCGATGTTCTTGTCAATGCACAAGCTTGGCCTGAAGCCTTTGAACTTGCCGAAAGAAATCCCAAATTGAGGTCGAGAGTTTATGGACCTTATGCTAAGTGGCTGGCTGAGACTGGCAGGTTTTCTGATGCCCAAAAAGGTAACAAATATCAAAAATAAATTGAATTTGTTTGATTTGTTTCATTTTATAATTTCAAAATTTTTTAAAGATTTTATTGATTTTATTCCTGAATTTTATTTTAGCTTTTCAGATGGCCGGTCAGCCTGAAGAGTCAATAGTGGTTCTTTCAACATTAGCAACGAACGCAATAACAGAGAAACGATATCGCGACGCCTCTTATTTACATTGGTTGTTATCACAATTGTCTCTAGAGTTGGACAAGAGCGACGATGAGAAAAAGGACCTGTTCCTCTCTCATCTCAATAAAGCTGACATTTATTATGCTTATTTTGACATCTACAAATATCTTGTAAGAAAGCGAGCTATGTTTGTTAATTTATTAGATTTTTTAAGTAGATAAAATCAAAAATTTATTCTTTCAGGAGGAACCGTTTTTCTCAGTCATGCCGGACGCTATTTTCAACATGTCACGTTTTTTACTAACCAAAGTACAAAATACTCAGGTCCCGGGCGTTTCTGAGTTTGCGATAATTTATGCGCTGGTTAAACAGGCCAGAACGATGGGAGCAAACAAATTGGTCATACAGTTATTGGATCGGGTTAAGAATATGAAAGTGCCTGACAAATATTTGCCGCAGGTTTGTATGATTTTTGTGAACACTTCTAAAAGTATTTGAGAATGAAAAATTTTGAAAACAAATCCAACAATTTAGATTTTTATTTAAACTTAGGTGGAAACTTGGTATTTGGTAGCTAAAGCATACCCGTATAGAGATCCAGAAGATTTGTTACCGCTTTGTTATCGATGTTCCACCTACAATGCTTTGTTACCTCCTAGCAATACAAACGAGTGTTCCTGTACGCAATGTGGCCTTAAATTTCAATACTCATTTGTTATGTTTGGTAAAAACAATTTTTTTTTCTCGTATTAAACTAAATGAAAAATAATGAATTGTTTTTAAGTTATACTTTCTTAAATATTAAATTTGTTTAGAATTACTACCTGTTGTGGAGTTTGAATTAGAAAACAGTATTACTGACGAAGAAGCTGAGAGACTTGTACAAGAACCAGTTCAAATTGATGAAAATGGCGAAGATGCTGTTATTGATGACGACCTTTTCCTCACCAGATTGGCTGGAACTGAGGTAAATTATAAAAATGATTCATTTCAATATAAAACTAAAACAATCAAGAAAGTTAATGTTGACCGTTTTTTTAATTTAGGAAAAACAGAAAAATTCTCCAGTCCTTGTAAGTCGACGAGTTTTGCAAAATATGGATCCCACCAGTGTCATCATCCAAAAATGGCCTCTTCCTTTCAAAACTCGATACTTTAAAAATCTTCTGCCAGACTTGCAAATCATATCATGCAAATCTTGTTTCAAGGTAATTAGTCAAAAGGTAAATGAAAAGTATGATAATTTTTTACATAAGGCTAAATTTGTATTTTTTTTAGATGTTTCATGCTGATGATTACGAACTGGCCCTACTCCGCCACGGACACTGTCCCTTCTGTCGCACAATTAGTTGAGCGTGTTGAACAAAACAATTTGACAAATAAAGTAAACGGTTTTGCAACTGACGTACTTTTTGAATAATTCCAACCACTTAACGTCGTACAGTTACCCGATCCTTGCTAATTACGACCAAACCGTTAGTCAAATTCGGCAGTGGAATCCCAACGAAACAGTCTGACATTCTGTCAAAATGTTCGGCGGATTTTTAGCTGCGGCTGTTCTTCTGATTTCGTTTCTGACCTGTCAGGATTTGTCAAAAGCTGATTACCTAGAGGATGATTTTCAACTCGACTCTCGTCAAGCTAGATGTACATCGACAATTTTGGTTTTTTCAAATCTGAAACTTGACTCTGATGAAAATCATCCTCTGGAAAATTTGATCAGTTTGTTCTGACGCATGTTTTTCATTTGAATCTAGTTTTTCCGTTTTTTGGTGTGGTTCGGTTTTCTAATTCTGAGTGCTCGGCGAATAATAATTTGAACGGGACATGTTACACTAGAAGAGAGTGTGTCAAATACGGTGGCTCATCTTGTGGTAGTTGTGCAAATAGTCTTGGAGTATGTTGTGTTTGTAAGTACAAAGACTTTTTTCAATGACAGAATTCTATTATCTTTTTTTTTTGAGAAGTTTTTTTTAATCTAAATGAGATTAAATTTCAGTTCAAAAAACATGTGGAAGTTCGACGTCGGTGAACAATACTTATTTTGTCAATCCAAACTTTCCGTCAAAGTACCAAGGTGGAGATCGTTGTACAATTACAGTGTATCCTTGCAGCTCAGATATATGCCAGGTAATTTGATTAAATCAAAATTATTATTTTTGAAAAATTGAAATTATTCGAAAAAATGTAGACTGAAGTAAAAGACAAGAATATTTTCTTTTCAGTTAAGAATTGATTTTCTGGACTTTAGTTTAGCTCAAAATAATGGAACAGGCACTTGCGATTACGATTACATGATCATATCTGGCGCGACCACAAAATTGTTTCCCATGTGTGGAGAGAATGCGAACCAACATGGTAGCTGCAAATGATTTATAAAAACCATCGAACGTGCTATTCAGATCATCAAATTTTATTTAAATTTTGAACCGCAAAGTTTTTTCAAAATATTTTTAATGAATGCATTTTTCTTTACAGTTTATGTAAATTTCAACGGTATAAATCCTATAACTATTTCCATTGATACAAATGCAGCGTACGATTTTGGCCGACAGTGGAATTTGCGCATTCAACAAATAGAATGCGATGCTCCCTGGCGTGGTTAGTAATTAGTTTAATTAATTCATTTGTTAAATCGTCTTATGTGATATTCCTTAAAGTAATAAAATGGAATAAACAAATTATTTTGAAATTTCAAGTTTAAACTTAAGTTCTCAATAAATAAATAAAAAAAATTAAAAAATGTATATTTATTTTTTGGTTTTAGCTCCAAGTGGATGTTTGCAGTATTATACCTCTGCAACCGGGTCGTTGATGAGTTTCAATTATGGCCCCGATGTAAATTTGCGAGGTTTAAATTATGTCTGATTTTCTCGAATGTAAAACTTAGAACATTTTTAGTATCGAATATTTTATTTGATTAAAATTGATTTAATTTTAGAACCTCGAGGAACTAGACAGTTGATTGGTGCAACTTATACTGCCTGTATAAGAATGGCCCTTGGATACTGTAGCATCGAGTGGTCTCAAGCAAATGCCAACTCTTTTACAGTTTCTGGTGATATTGGTGATTGGGCACCAGAGTTATTAGGTACTTATTTTATTCATAACAAAATCAGATAAAATCAAATCAAAATTAATTTCGTAAAATAACTTTGAATTTTTAGGAACGTGGTACTTAGCAATGTCTGGCATGGAATGTACTGACAATTTTGTGATTGTTAAGAACCCAAACATAAACGACACTGATAGATTTTGTGGCGGTGCGTTCGTAACAAAATCAAGTAAGAGAAAAATTGAAACTTAATTTTATATTGAGATTAGTAAACCCATAAAATAATACCAATTTCATTTTTCAGGTAATCTTTATCCCTTCTCTTTATCAGTTGTTACCAATGGAGAAGGTTTAATCCCCGTCCTAAATAAAGGGTTTGCATTAAATTGGAAACAACAAGCCTGCGACGTTTCATTGAGATGAAAATAATTACCATTTGAAATTGTATTGTTTATTTGTGTAAAGTTATTACTTTATAAACATTATAAATATTATACAAAAAAGTAAGCGTAAAAGAAGTAACAAAAATTATTTTCTTCATAAGAACACGTTCAGTGGATAAGAGTGAATCAATGATGCAAAATTGACAAATGGAATGACATCTTTGGTTAACGCTGTCTTAGTAAAAATTATGGCACGATTCATATCACAAGCTTACGAAATTCATACAAAACGTTGAAAGTGAAGGTATAAAAATTTTTGATCATGTTTATGGCATATTATTAAAGTGACTTGAATCCTTTAAAATTCATCTCGACTAGGCTCATTTTCTGACTTGTCGTCAGTGATAATTTCGGACAACTCTGTGTCACTAATATATCCATTCTCGCCTGTATAATGTGTCGGATAAATCACAAGCGGTGCCATGGAGAGAGCTATTAAATTCCTTCTTGGAAAATGTTCTTTCCAATCAGTCCTAAAAGATAATTGATCGTTGTCATTTATTACATTTTTATGGAAAAACCTGAAAGTTGATAAGGTTTTACAAACACAAACCTTGGGTGTTTGTCGAAAAGTACTGGCAGATACTCATCAACTGGTAACAAATTTTGCAAAGGTTTCGCTTGGATTAACTTTTCAGCTCCTCTGTAAGATAACAGGTATCCTAGTGTCCAGTAACTGTAACCTGCGTATACCAAATATTTCGAACCTTCTACCCAATTTTCCTTTTCTTCTTGAAGCCTTTTTCTACCTAAGTATCTGTCAAAAAAATTTTCATCATTTAAATTTTCTAGTAAAAAATATAGAAAAAATTGAAATTTGAAATCTCACATTATGTCCCAGGGGATTCCCAAATTTTTCAACTCAACCAAGGCATAAGCAACTTTCTGGTTGAAATATGGTTCGAACTTGACATCGTCTTCTAGCACCATTGCATAATCATATCCGGACTCAACGACCTAGAAAAAAATCGCAATAAAATCTTTAACATATTCATTCCTCATATTGGTCGTCAATATTTAGGTACTCCATTTCACCTTGTTCCATGCAGCGTAATGACTCAAGAAACATCCGACCTCTCCCATTTTCATTGGTCTGAAAATAACATCAAAACTATCAATTCATTGCCTCGATAAAAAATTTGTATCAAAAATAGGTTTTTAATATTCTCTAACCTTTTGTGGATAGGATCTAAATAATTAGGTAAAAATTTGATACCCATTTTATCCAGCAGCTCATAGTCCAAGTTTCTGAAAATTGAAGCAAAAAATAGTACAAAGCAATAGGAAGTTAATTGGAAGATTGCGATGAATGATTGAAAATGCGAGTTTCTTTTACCTTCCATCGATTGCGTCTATAGTCTCTACCTCGAGACCAAGTTCATCGAAGCACCTCAACATTCGAGTTCGTCTTTCAGGCCTTCGAACTAGATTAATCATGAAAATGTGAGACAACCCCAAAGTGGTTTTCGGCGGTGGTTCGATAAATTTTTCCAGTCTTGGTAGAACGGGAATTTCGACCATATGATCTGAAACATTTAGTTCCTAGTTAGATACAGATTTTGATTTTCATACTTATTGATTTGTTTTTAGTTATCTCTTACTCAGCATTTCTAACTTGATGTTCATAAGTTGTTGCTTATCAGCTTCTATTGAGTCATCCCTCTCGAGTGGTACCATGATAAAACCATATTTATTATCGTTACAAATATTCAGAGGGATGTCTAAATAAAGAAAGAAAAATTTGATTAACAAAACTTGTACAAAAAATGGATCGGATTTACTGCTATCGTTTTACCATTTTGACGTGCCATTATTGCAAAAGCAATAATATCGTCCTCTGGTCCAGAATAATCAGGTACATTTTTCGACTGATATGTCAACAAATCTGAGCTTTTCTTTCTCAAATTGATCAAAACCGCACTATGAATCATTGGAACTTCAAAACAGCCAATTTCCTCAGCGTTTAAAATCGGTGTGTATTTTTCGGTTCGTAAATAGTAATAATCGGCTGTCATCCCTGCCCAGAAATTACTGTACAGTCCATCCGATCTCAAAAGCGGTGCAGCGATTGTAAAATCGTGGGATATCATTTGGTTGAGAGTTTGAGGGTTTGTTAAAAAAGCGTCGGCGTCCAGAATCTAAAATCGAATTGAAGATCGGTTACATTTTTTCGTAAACAAAATTTTTTATCTTTGAATTTTAATCTTACAAAAACATAGTCAGCCCAATGATTTCTAGCATAATCCAGAGCTTCTTCTCTTAAATTCATGATATGCGAAAATCGTTTAGGGGACCAGTGGGAATGACTTGATTCATCCGAAAAGCCACTTGATTTTTTGTCAAAGTATGTGTCCACATGATGATATTCTTCTTCTACACCTCTCAGCCAGGCTCTTAGTATTTCTATAGAGTTATCTATATTGTTATCACTGCGGATCCTAAAAATATAATCAACAATTAAAATCCATTAAAAAATATAATAATTAGTTTAAATGTTAATTCATCCGTTTTATTTGAATTTTCATTTTCAATTACAATGTAAAACTTGTATTTATTGAGTCGTCACTTTGACACCCACACAAACAATGAACTTTATGCATGTAATATAACACACAGATAAGTTATAAAAGTTAGAGGTTAATCAGTCAATTATCAGAGTATTCTTACCACAGTGTGATTCTATCCTTGGGATAATCCAGCTGCTCCAAAAAAGTTAAAAAATAAGGTAAAGTGTGAGCCTTGTTTCGTACAAGAATTGCGATTATTATCGTGGGTCGTTTTAAATTGTCAGATATTTCGGAGCACGAAATAAGTGACAGAAGCAGCGAGAAAAACACTTTTCTTAAGATCATCTTTCATTGGCGTTAAATATTGTCTATCACTACTTTAGGTACAAAATTTTGATTTTTCGTAAAACTATTGTTGTTTTTGTTACAACTGTTGGAGAAAAATTGATCTTTTAAGCACTGATTTTGAAATGGTTTGAAGATTAGTAAACGACTGTCGGCCAAGTAGGACTCCGAAAATACTAAACTTGGGTCCCCCATGAAGGATCTATAAATAACAAAAATAATGCACATTTGGAAGAGTTGGTTTTACTATAAAAATGTAAATTGTGTACATAATAAATTATCGTAATTAGTTTTGATTCTCCTCTGCAATTTTTGAAGGCTCGATTTTTTCCTTGTCTTCAGTTTTTTGTTTTTTCTTGCTCGCATAACTCAGGCTGTCTTTATCGAATTCTAGCGCCATAATTCCCAGATCGCCACTGTATCTATTTTTGGCTACCTGAAAATTGATCGGATCAGTATTTATTGTAGCCATGAATCTATCAATTTGGCCGAGCCAACAATTTATTACCTGCAAATACTTTTTTCCTCGAACACTCGTCAGTCTCTTGTCCTGAATAATTAAAATATTGTCAGCCTCTTGACTGGCTTTTGCCCCTCCGAAAATCGAGGCCGTCGTCAGGTCCTCATCTTCACGCTCTTTTCGCGGGTGAATCACAAGTGTGACGTGACAATTGTGTTTAGTCGCGAATGTGCGAAAACATGCAATTATTTTATCTTGTTGCCAATACCTAAAACCCAATAACCATTAATGTTTCAAAAAAAAAATTATTTAAATATAAAAAATCTCGAGTCGACAAAATCGAAAAGGAAATAAAACTAAAAATTCAAAAATACCTATCCATGACTTTAGGTTCATCTGACGTACCCATCATGAATTGCACATTATCAATGATAACATGAGCAATGTCATGCACGTAGGTCGCGTGTTCAACTGCCTGTAATAAATTTGCAAAATTGAATCAAAACTGTTACAACAGTAAGTTCTCAATAAGTAAGTTTGCAGTTACAACCTCCATGACAACTTTGATGCTCTGAGGCCCGTGGAACGTCATGAAGTAGATAGGTAATTTTTCAAAGTCATTAGCGAAGCTTTCGAACTTGTCCAAGTTATCGTCTAGACGCATTCCCGCGTACTGTTGTAACATTGTCTTTGCGAGCCTTGCATTTCGTATTTCGAAACTACCCCAAAGTGTATTGACTCCTTGCATAGCAAGATCCAGAGAGTATTCACTCATTAACGTCGTTTTTCCCGATCCTGCAAATCACAATTTATATCAATTTTCTCAAATGCATTTTAAAAATCTTCTACTTTTCAACTTTTGGTACGTGTTGAATAATTAAAATTGTAACTAGTTTTTAACAAATACCTGTAGGACCAGTCAAGACAGTAAATTCCCCTCGTCTATGTCCTTTTAAAATTCTATTCAACGTAGGGTACCTCTTCCACTTGACCCCTTGAACTCTATCAATATTTTGCAAATCACTCAAAACGTCCTGTCGCAGTGACTTGAACGTCGTTATACTTTTATGCCAGATAGGCTGAGCTTTCTGGGCAATCTCCTTCAAATTGTACCCCAACTTGGCCGCCACCGCTGGTCTAGGTTGCAGGTCGGTCGGTCTCACAAAATGACACCTCTGTTCGCTCAGTTTCTTAGCAAACTGACGAGCAGTGTCCCAGCTGGCATCATCGTTCCCAAACCAGAGGATTAATTTCTTGTAAGGTTCAAGACATGGCAGAGCATGTTGAGGTAAAGTCTGCAGGTTGTGGGGCAAACAACCGATTATAGGCGCGGCGCTAGATTCCACCAGAGCCAAAAAATCCCGAACTGAAGGAACTAAGATTATCGAGTCATCTGAGCGGCTTCCTTTTTGGCGATATAAAAGAAGCCCTCCACACTGACTAGTTGGAGTTGTGTACTCAGGCGTGAGTTCTGGGGTCAGGCTTTTGTATCCACTAATTAAACTGCTACTTATTGACGTTAGAGGAAAATGTAGTAGTGATGAACTTTCCTCGTAAAGGCACTGGAGTGGCGACATTTTTTCTTGAGGTATTTTCTGCAAATCAAAGTTTAGTTGAGATTAAAGAAATTAAGCAAAGTAAAACTTGAAGTGGTTTGTGATTTCCTTACAGGTAACATGAATTTTTCAATCAAATTATCGTATGTGTCTGAAGGCAACTTTGATACAACTGCTGAACGTTTTTTCAACTCGTCCCATTCTTGGTTGAACGTTTTCTCGACTTGCAGGGACTTTATTAACATCTGCAATTCTTTTGAATACTTTTTATCGTTTTTTGAAAACTTCACATAACGTTCCAACGAGTTCCAT